>BLSH010490787.1:3648394-3659534 GCA_018402905.1 Glandirana rugosa | reverse complement strand
TATAACCAGAAAGAAAGTCGAAGAGGAACAGTTACAGAAAACAGTTAAACCCATTTGGGCTCTCAGCACAGGGAAGTGGTGGTAAACAATGATAGTGCATGGTTCACCTGCTGAGTTGAGAGTACCTGAACGGATCAGGTGTTGTTTGAGTGATGCTTGCCATCCGTGAGGTGTTGTGGGAAAGTGAATTTTGGTGGAGAGATCAGGTTCGGAGGGGACAGGCCCCAATTTTGTAGTTGTTTCAGGCCTTGTTTGAGATGATAGATAGTCAGACTTTCCTTGGTATGTGACGATGAGTTTGGTGGGGAATCCCCATTTGTAGACGATGTGGCGGTCTCTTAGGATGGCCGTCACCAGTGAAAGATCTTTACGCAGTTGCGCTGTGGCTGCAGATATGTCATTGTATACAGTGAGGGATGTGTACGGATCCGGGAAAGTCGCTATGTTTCTGGCGGAGGCTATGATCCGGTCTTTGGCTTGGAAAAAATGTAGCCTTGCCAGCACATCTCTGGGTTTTTCCGCCGGGATGTGAAAGGGTTTAAAGAATCTGTGCGCTCTGTCAATAGTTAGGTCCATTGGGGAGAGAGCGGGAACCAACGCTTTAAAGAACTGTTGCAGGTATTGTGGTAGTTTCCCAGGGGTGACAGACTCAGGGGTCCCCCTGATTTTGAGATTGTTTCTGCGCGAACGGTCCTCTAGGTCCGCCATTTTCACTGTGGTGCGTTGTAGTTGTTCTGCTTGGTGTTGGTGTGCATCCACTAGTTCGTTATTTGCAGTGGCGTAGTTACTCATTTGATGTTCAATCGTGTCTGTTCGTTCGCCAAGCTCATCTATTTGGTGTTGCATGTGGGCGACGGCTTGATTGATGTCTTTTCTGAGGTCTTTCCTCAGATCTTTCTGTAGTGAGAGTAACATATGCTTAAGAACGTTCTCTGATACTGGATTATCGGTGGTCGGGAGCGAAGTTCGTTCGCGGTAGGATCGCGGATTTGGGAGAAGGTAAGATGTTTCTTGCTTACAGGGCCCGGGTGAGATGGCGAGGCGTGAGGGGAAGATGCGGCCCTCTTAGTGGAGTCTCTGGCTCTGTTCCCTTGCGGTGCTGTGCAATCCATGTCGACAGTGGGCTCTCCGGAGGAAGTGGAGTGGGGATGTGGGAGAGATAGTTTACTGGAAGCCCTGGCTCCGTTCTGCCTGCCCGCATGGCGGGCCTCACTGAAAAATTCAGTGAGCTTCCTTGGCTCTGCAGGATGGGATTTTTTCCCTGTCATTTGTGGGGGATTAGTATTTGGATGGTGGATTGTCCAGTTAGCAGGTCCTGTGCTAAAAAATCTTCCCTGTGCTGGGAGAGAGAGGAGATCAGGCAGCCATCTCAGTGTGCAGCCAAGCTCCGCCCCCCTAGTTTTTACATTTTAGAATGGCGCACCTCAAGACTATCCATAATTTTTAAAGGGTGCCTTGACTGAAAAAAAGGTTGAGAAACACTGCTCTATGCACCATGGGCTTTTAGTTATCTGTGGCCATAGGAGATGAAACTGTTTTCCTCTGACTCTCCACCAGCTTTACTCCACCTAAGGTACACTATATTACCAAAGGTATTGGGATGCCTGCCTTTACACGCACATAAATTTAAGTGGCATCCCAGTCTTCGTCCGTAGGGTTCAGTATTGAGTTGGTCCACCCTTTGCAGCTATTACAGCTTAAACGCTTCTGGGAAGGCTGTTCACAAGGTTTAGGAGTGTGTCTATGGGAATATATAAAAAAACAAAAAGCAGCGCTGCGCAATGAATATCAATTAATAATCAATATAAATGCATATAAAGAAAATAAAAAGTATACTTAATAAATTAATATGTAAAATAATCCATTAGACAATATATATATATATTCCGTTCATAAATTAAATCCAGGTAGTGACTTCCAAAACATCCATAGTGCAAAAAAAATCCAAATGTGCTTGTGCTCTTCTCCACCAACCTCACAAGCTGCTCACCTCACGTCTAAGTCTAATCAGCAACGTTCCCCTCTGGGGATAATAGAGAAAGATTGCGTGCTGTTGGTAATCTCCTCCTTCCTTCTAAACACCCTGCTCCAATGGGACATGGACCAGGAACGTCTCGCCAGATAAGATGGGTATATAAAAAAAGGAAAACAGACCCTAGTGCTCTCCATTAAAATATTACATTTTTTAAAAGGTAAAGACACTACTCACAAGGATGGCACTCTGAGCCATGCTGGCTGATAACACAGACAGACTCTATGGGGTTGATTTACTAAAGCTGGAGAGTGCAAAAACCGGTGCATCTGTGCATGCTAGACAATCAGCTTCTAACCTTAGCTTGTTCAATCAAGCTTTGTCAATAAAACCTTGAAGCTGATTGGTTTCTGTGTGGAGCTGCACCAAATTTTGCACTTTCAAGCTTTAGTAAATCAACCCCTATGAGTCTCAAGATGACCGTGATGGAACGTCCATACGAAAGCTCCGCCCCCTAGGTGCGTGTTCGTGAGGGCGTTGACTTCTTCAGTAGGGGACTTTGTCTGTGCACTGGTGTGCAGTGATGTTGGCCAACTCAATATTGAACCATACGGACTAAGACTGGGATGCCATTAAAGTTCATGTGCATGTAAAGGCAGGCATCCCAATACTTTTGGTAGTATAGTGTAGGTATGCAGGCAAAAGAAAATTGAACTAAAAACAGTGCTCTCTGTATAGAACAGTTATATAAAAAAAAACTCCTCAATGAATAAACTCACTTCAAACAAGCACCACAAGTGCTATGTGAATAGCATTATAAAATCCACCACTATAGCGCTGCTGTAATGGCGATCTCTTCAGTTCCTCCAAACTCTAGGTGATACATGCATTCACCCCATGTACATCCAATACGCTCACCTTCCTTATTTGACCTTAATATGAATCAAGGTCTACCATGGACTATTTAGGCATCTGTGGCTGTGGGAAATGGAACTCCTGTTCTCCTCTGTCTCTTCACCAGCTTCACACCACCTAAGGTGTTTTAGTGATTGGGCTGAACAGTGTGGTCAGAGAGATGAACAGTTTAGTCACAGAGCCCCTCTCCCATCCACTGCTAAACAGCTATGAAGGTAAAGAATATATAATTAGGTCTGATTGATAGGAAAGGGGGCAGTACAGGCCGTGCACACAAACCTGTAACATTAAAAAAAACTAGGCAGAGTTTAAAAATTCATTAAATAATTTGTTATTTTTAGCTAGTGCAAGCACCCAAATAAATTTCCAGCTACCAAAATTCTAGTACACTAGGTGCGGCCGCCAGCCCTATTCCCCATAATGATAGGTTGGAGGTGGCTGCAGCTTTTCGCGACTCTCCACACAGCCAGCAATTACCTGCGATGACTACTGGACACACTCTTGACAAAGTCACCATAATGATGAAACATATTGGAAAGGCTTCACTGCTGGTTTCTCTTAGCCAAGATAGTGGCGACAGCACCCAAGAGCCGATTCAAAAGTCGGCCCGGGTGAGGACTCCGCTGGGTGCTTGGACAGGTAAGTACTCTAATAGTAAATGTCAGCAGCTACAGTATTTGTAGCTGCTTACTTTTATTATTTTTTTTTTTTTTTGGGGGGGGGTCTATAACTCCTCTTCAAGTTAAAACAATACTAAACTATGCAAGATTTTTTCTCTTTGATGGTGGTTTATACCCCCTGGAGACCCGAACGGCAATCCACACAGGCAGTGGAGGATTACTTCCCAAGGCTCTTTGAGCTCATCTGTCTATGAGGTGTGTTTTTGTGGTGAGTGCAGGTCCTATTGTCCGGTAAAGGGGATCACTGTTGATTGGAGATGGTCATCTTGCACTAAGGGAGGATTCACAGGGTGGACTAATTCATTGTCTGCATGGAATATTGACTACATTGAAGACTAAAGTTAAGGGCTGAATTAAACACTTAGTGGTTTTTTGAAGATCACTGAGAAACGTATTAATCTTGAATGTGTATATATGGACACAGGCTGCAATTAAAGCACTTATACCTTTGTGAACACACGCTGAAACTGATACATTTGAATTGAATCAAAGAGTAACTTTCAATTTTTTTTCATTTCCTTGCTGTTTGAGTATATTTAGTTTTTTTAGTTTGCACAAAATGGATGGTGTTTGATTATTGCGGTTGATGTTTTTATATATTTGTTTGGATTTTTAAGTATAGCAGCTAATCTTTCTTTCATGTTTATCTCACTCTATTTTATTTAGTTTATTTTTTTTTTCTTCACTTGATTTGATATTACTATTCCAGCGTGGAGTAGATTAATTATTATTTTTATTATTACATAATATACACATAAGATGCACTTACTTTAGAATCAACCACATGGTTTTACAACCCTTCCCAACAGCAAGTGTAAACTAAGTCCAAGGTTGGGATCTTGAAATAAATTTGAGCCTTCAAGCAGTTGCAGATTATGATAAGGGTGGTTCAGACATTTGGCCAGGACCCATGGTTGCTAGAAGGCCTATAGCTGCCTGATTGTCTGGTAAACATCTTATGCTGGTATTTAACTGTAATTATTCATGCTGCTTCAACGCCAACTTCCTTTTATGCTCCAAGCAATATTTTTATTTTATTTTTTCCCATATTTACATATTTATTGTTGTATCTACAACTCACTGAGCACAATAACATACCATAAACTGTGTCGATCAGAACATTTTTCAGAGGTTCCCCAAGATCACATATTTTTTCAAGGGATCCTCAGAAATGTTGAGAAATGATGATCTAAATTGTTATGTTGTGGCTATTAAAAAAAAAATAATAATAATTTGTGTTGACTTATTGTTATGTACATTTTGTTCTTTCAGGCACCATTTGTAAAATGGTGCTGTTCATAAGTTGGGCACAAACACAGAATATTATATGGCCACTTAATGGTTTAACACTTGCCAAGTTCCATGTGTCATAATGTGAAGGAAACTGATTTTACAGAATTGCATTATAGTTTTGCTGCAAGTATTCATTTATTTGATTTTATGCATATGTGCTTTTAAAACTAATTAAAACCTCTTAATTAGAATTTCAGAACACAGATTTAATATTTTGTCCAATGAGGGGTTTTATCTTAGCAAATATTACCCTAATCTGTGTTGTCACACATAGGCAGCAGAGTATATAATCAGTTACAATCAAATGATGTATTAAACAAGACCACTTTCCCTATTAGAAAAATAAATCTTATATAAAATATGCCAAAGGTATAAAATAAATTGTCAGAAATATGTGCATGGGTAATTGGCAATTTTACTTGTAATGAGAATATACAAACAATCCATGCAGCCTTGGGGTTCATTATTTAAATTATGAATAGCTATTTTTAGAAACGTCATAATAGAGAATTCAGTGCCTCTTGCAATTAGAGCTTCTAAACCTAAATTGCAAACTGTCTTAGGGAAATATGGTGTTGATAACATTTGTAATTTTATTTTTAACTTTTCCCACAACGTAACAGAATGTTTCACATTGTAGTATCATTATTAATATAGTTATATAGTTAACAGTTGCTATAGGTAGAGATGGATCTACCATATACACTCTGGCTTATGCCACATAGGCGGTGAAGCACAGACCCAGCATTTCTCATCTTTAACACAGAAGAACAGGGCACTGAAGGAACCCAAGTAGACTTAAAGTAGAACTATACGCAAAACTTTTATTTTTGTATTTTGGATAGATTAAGGGAGGGTCATAACCCCTGTCAGTTTATTTTTTGCCATCTGTGTTCCATTGGGGAGATTTCCCTTCACTTCCTCTTCCATAGCCAAAACAGGGAGTGAGAGGAAATCCTGGCAAATTAAGGGAAGCCCTTGGGGACCCCCAGGTCACCAGAACCACATTAGAAGATTTCCCCTTACTTTTCTGCGGACAGAGGGGGTTTAAGTGCCCAGTAAGCAAGTGGTTAATGCATTCTATGTAGATGAATGTAATATGTAGTATTGTGCAGTCATGCAAGGTTGGTTGCTGGCTTGCTGCTACATGCAACATGTGTGGCTTACTCCATAGGAAGTTACTTGTTTAATTTTATTTTGTGATCATTTACTACACCTAGCAAATGATTACTAAACATTTCAGCAGCAGAACTGAGCTACTGAAACTATCCTGTGCATCTCTAGTCCTTATATAGTTTTCTTTAGGCTCCATTCATACCATGGCGTCCCATTATGTGGGCGGAATCGCCGGGATTTGGCCCGCGGTTCGGAAACGCCACAAATCACAAGACGCCCTTGCGATCCCCATCACTCTGAGCCTGGGTTCACACTATTGCGAACACAGACATTGCATGTGATTCGAACCGCATTGCTGTGCAGATCACATGCGATGTCTGTATGGCTGAACTTGCATTGCATTCACACGAAAATACTGCAGGAACCTTTTTTTTCCCACACTGGAATCGCACACCCATGCGATCTGATTCCTGTCCGAATTCACAGTTCG
The DNA here is from genome assembly GCA_018402905.1 of Glandirana rugosa. Classification (NCBI taxonomy): domain Eukaryota; kingdom Metazoa; phylum Chordata; class Amphibia; order Anura; family Ranidae; genus Glandirana; species Glandirana rugosa. The sequence goes on along the minus strand of BLSH010490787.1, from coordinate 3,653,068 downwards.
CACTGCCATTTGCAAACCAATCTTGGGGTGTCATTAACTTTGTGTTGACACTCGCAGCGGTTCACAGAAGGTAGTGTAAACTGCCTGCGAGGGAGATGCAATGCGGGAACCAGCACTGGAATTGCGCTGGTTCCCGCATCACAATATTGTGAATCGGGGCTGAATGGCGCGATTTATCCGCGATTGTCGTCCGACGAATCGCTGTAAAATTGCGCAACAGAATTGCTGGACGCCTGTCGCCCAAAAGAAGTTCTTGTACTTCTTTTGGGCGACAGGCATCCCGTGATTCTGTTCGCGTGATTTTACCACGATTCCTCGGGTGACAATCGCACCAAAATCGCACAGCAATTTGGGTGCCATTCAAAGTAACGGGGATTGCAAGGGCGTCCCGTGTTTTGTGGCGTTTCCAAATTGCGATTAGGGTAACGCAGATTCCGCCCACAAAACGGAACGCCATGGTGTGAATGGAGCCTCAGAAGTTTTTAGGAGGAGAGACAGCTGAAGGATATATCTCAGCATTTTTGGCAAACTTTAGAATGTTAACCTCAACAGATAACAAAAAATAATTTAGGCATTCTGACTATTGTAGAAAAGATCAGTCTGATCAACAGCCATTTCTCACATTGAAAAATCTTTCCGAAATGATCTATTAAAAATGATATGTGAGGTGTGATTTATTTTTATCCAATAATAACTGTGTGTGCTTTAGAACTCTAAATGTTCGACATCTTGAAAAATGAAGGCATTTGTTTATATACATCTATACACAGTTCCCTTATTATTTACTGGGGAGCTGGTTTATTATTTGCTCTAATAAAACATAAACTTCTACACTTGATTAATCACTAAAATGTTCTCTTAAGGTTCCCTGCTAGCACTGAATAATTTAAACAATTAAAAATCCCTTTCATATTGAAGGTTGTTGTGAAATTCACTAGGGAAGGAATAAAGGCTTAACCACTTTACTATTTACTAGCCAGAGCAGTTTGGTTTTGTTATACATTAGTGGCATCTAAAAAAACTTTTTGTTTTATAGTCCCTCTTAATAAATTAATGTGGCTTCATTGTTTAGACAGATAGGGCTTTCATTTAAAAGCAGATTGAATATTTTATTTAATAGATTTTAATTAGGAAGAAAATAATGAACATAAATGAATATTACTTCCGCTGATACTACACTTACATAAATAATAAAAAATAGCTGAAATCTAGAAATAAATAATAAATATGGAAAATGAAAAGCTGTTTGTTTTTGCTTTTTGTTGTTGGATGCACTGTTTGAAAGAATATTAAAACTTGATTTCATTATACTTAGCATATTTTCCTTTCCTGGTGCCTCACCATGACAGCATTGATGGGTCTTCCACCCTCTTGACTCCTGGACATCCTTCCAGTAATGAAAGGATTCCTCATTTTCAAAAGTGTATGTTCAGCATATATAGTCCAGTAAGAACGAACAAGGCTGAAAAATAGTGCTGCCATGATGAGGCCCAAGGAAAGGCAAATTATGCTAAGTAAGATGAAAACAATTTTCGATATTCCTAGCACCTCCCTATGGCAGTACAGATAGCCACTAAGTAGCAGTAATATCCACAGGGTGGATGCAAAAATATCTAAACATTTTAATTCAACAATGTGTTGAAGTAAGAACCCATACCACAGATGCCCAGAAGGTTGCCACACCTGTAGAGGAGTGCTCTGATAACTGTAGCGTGGGAGAAATGTTCTTGGTCCTTGAAAGGACCCAGATCCACTATAAAATGGTTCTAGATGTAGCTGCCTTGCCCTTCCTTGACATCCACCAGAAGAATAAAGAACCCGCCTAAGCGTATTATTAATGCTGATTGGAGACCAGGCAGATTGAGGACCAGGCAGACTATCTCAAGATTGTACCAAAGTTATGCCTGCTCTATGAACGGATTCAGATCAAAAGCAGGCAGAGTCCACTTCATGTTATGATGAACTCTGGAAACAGTAACTCTTGGGATGGTCTCTGTAATATGAAAATTGCATATTTCATATTCCTTATTAATGTTGGCCTCACAAATATCTAAGAAATCCTCTAATATCCTAATTTTCCTGACTACTTTGGATGACTCATACCAAAGGAATGTGTGATTGTAAACTGCCTATATGAACAAGCCAGCCCACTCTGTGCCATTTTCCCTAGAAGGTCATACTGCTCTGAGAGTGGGCTTGACCATTTCCTATACACAAGACCTATATGCCTTAGCTAGAACTGGCAGCATCTTTAGTTAACTATTCTTGTCATATTTTCTTTATCTATATCTGTCATTGCTTTTAGTAAATGTTATACTTTTAAGTATTTGTGTAATCTCTCTTTGCACATATCGAACACAACCCCAAAAACATGACAAAACACTCAGTACCACGTTTTTTTTTTTTAAATCCTCCTAAATGTCCCTATCATCATCATCAAGGATGAAGCTCTGAAACCCCTTTATCTGAAATAACAACCATTAAAAAAGCCTTCTTTAAAATTCTATAGGTTCAAAAATAGCAAAAATTGGGTTTGAAGACCTAGAGGCAGATGCCAGGAAGGAAAAACTAACCTATTTTAATGGCTTAAGGAGTTGTAAAGGCAGAAGGTTATTTAATGCATTCTGTGTGTAGCAGCCTCTCCAGCACCCCCTAATTACTTACCTGAGCCCCTTCTCTCTGCAGCGATGTCCACGAGTGTCTTAGCTGTCCAAGACACTCCTCCTGATTGGCTGAGACACAGAAGCGGTGGCATTGGCTTCTACGGCTGTCATCAAAATCAGTCAGCCAATCAGGGGAGAGAGGGGACGGGGCCGGGTTGGGGCTCCGTGTCTGAATGGATGCACAGAGCTGTGACTTGGCTTGGGTGCCCCCTGTAGCAAACTGCTAGCTATGGGGACACTCACCAGAGGGAGGGGCCAGGACAGCAGAAGAGGGACCTGAGAAGAGGAGGATCTGGGCTGCTATGGGCAAATCCAACTGCACATAGGAGGTAAGTATAATATGTTTGTTATTTAAAAAAAACAAAAAAGAATAAGCCTTTACAAACACTTAAAGCTTCAGTAGTCTGAAGAAGTTAGGCTACTGTTGGATGGCAATATGATTTAATATCATAGTTCTGGAGTGTTACGGATATGACAGGCCAAAGTTGTCTAGCTACTGTGTGGGCACGAAAAACATCTGCACAAGTTGACACAGTGGGGTGTTGGTAAATAGCCAAGGAAGTCTGTCATCATTGGACAATATGCATAAGTAGGCCGGCGTTGGGCGGGTGTGTGTGGATGATGTATGAATGGGTTTAAAAGGCAGAGGAACCTCATATCTCTTATCTACCATCGGACCAGCCAGAACAACATTTCGAGGACAGCCTAAGTATCACCTTATGTTATTTATGTTATAGGCTCTATGATATTCTCTTAGCGTTTTTATGTTAGCATTTCTGTTTTCCTTATAATAAATGTAATCTTTGCTTTATTGAAATAGAGTGATTGATTATTTTTATATATATAGATATAAGCTAACCTTATTATCGTATCATTATCATTACTGGTATCAGAGGTTTAGTAGCTTAACGAATGAGAGGAATGGACAATTAATATATAGTTACAAATAAACTTGGGGAAACCATAACCACCCCATTTTTATTTCATTTGGCACCCCCAGAAGCAGGAGTGTAGTTACTTTCTTTGGCAACCTCGAAAGGAGCGTGTAAAGAAGTCCTACACAGAATGCATAACCCTGATATATTTTTTGTCTTGAGTTCCTATAAGCTAAGGAGTCCTCAACTCTACAAGAGCAATCAGAACTGAAGGTATCTCTCTGCGGTGGACATTTGCGCTGGTTCGTGAATCCTGAAGCCTGGAGTGATCATAAAAGTTCTGTGAAAACATTTCATCAGTGAGCGGACACACAAATCTGGTGAGATTTTTTGGCTGGTATATGTGTATTGTATTGTATGTGTTAAAGTCTGTGGTATTGTTAATGTAAATTTGCGAAGTTGTTAGGCCTGTTCGCTGTGCAATTCTGCAAGCGAGGAAGGGTTGATCACCCTTGGTTAACTAAGGTACCCTGCAGATTTATAGGAGAGCCCATACGTCTTTGAGGAGAAAGTGGGAGAAATATAGATTATATATTTTTTGTACCCACGGGAAAGTGAAAAAGATTTCTGGCTCCAAGAAAGGACTAGGGACTTGGAATCTGAGGTGTCGGGGTACAGACAGTTGGTAGTTCTGGAGAATTACAAATCCCTATGAGTTTAAATTACTTTGTCTGTTTGTGTGTGAGCAGTGAATTCTGGAGGACTACAAATCCCAGTGAGTGTTAAGCTACTTTATCTGTTTGTGTGTGTCGTCTACGTACGAAAAGTTACTTGTAAGGCTACGAGAGGTAACTATACAATTAATGAAAGTGTGACTGTTGGTCAAACAGAGAAAGTGTCGTTGTCGACTAATGTGTGACGAGTGTGTGTTTGTCTATTTCATCGAATTGTGAGTGACCCTAAACATCAGGAGGTCTTAAGTGACGAGTGTGTGTTTGTCTGTTTCATTAAATTTGAGTATCCCTAAACATTAAGAGGTCTTGATGGTTGACAGACATGGGGCTGTGGAGTCTAAGGTTCAGGGATCAGGAAAGAACCTCGGTCTTTAGAAAAAGTGAAAGGGCACCCATGTTTTT
>BLSH010490787.1:3607870-3621168 GCA_018402905.1 Glandirana rugosa | reverse complement strand
CGACCAGGCAGGCTTGAAGCCCTGTTTCAGGCCCAGGCCCAGGCCTGCCTTGGGCTTGCTAGCGTGCCTGTTGCTTGGTGCGATCGTTCGGGTTCCGTCCGGACCCGGACCCGGACTTTGTCCCGAAGTTCGGACGGACCAGCAGAACCCGAACTTCCAGAGGTTCGCTCAACTCTACTCTTAAATCAACCAATATTGCACGAATTTCAATAATATTCATCAAGGTAACATCTCCACAATGAAAGTTTAGGTTATTGAGAAAGTCTCTATTGGACCCCGTGGAGGGGACCTTTTTTCGTCTCCTCTGCAGTAGAGAAGTTTTCTGGATACACAAATTAAGGAGTAGGATCCCAGAAGGTATGAATTTTGAGTGGGATGTATCGCACTATTATGACAATTGAGGCATTAGCTCCTTTTAACATCATCTATATTATAGATGATGGTGTAAAAAGATAATCATGGTCTTTTTGATGTAAGGTTTACTTATGCACTTTTTCTCAGATAATGCAGTAGAGTGCTTTCTTTAACCTTTGTATCTGTACATTTCAATAGTATACAATGGTTTGAGAGTATGTTCTAATCTAGTTTCACTTGCAGAATTGCTGAGTTTTTTCTACCTTTTTCAATGGTTTCTTCACTTTTACTTTGTGATTAGATGCAACGTTTTGTGGCAATTTAAGCAAGTTGTTACTGTTGACATTATTATTACAATTATGGCTGTAATACATGCTTTGGCATCATTCAACACAAGCGGCAGTGAACCCGAGGTTTCAGTGCTTGTCAGCCCACAGGCAGATTATGGAATACACTATGGGTTAAACCCCCCCCCCCCTTTATGGTGAGGGTCATATGATGGTCACAACGCAGGCATCGAGATATATTTTCGTTTCTAGTTATGATTATTATAAGTAATGTATATCGTCGATCCTGGTAAAGGTTTGAACGTGTTCATATATATAATATCAGTGTTTCCACATTTTTATGCTTTGGTCGATAACATCACTATCCAAGTGTAATTACTAGCAGTCCCGTTTGGATTGTCTTTTTTACATTCATCATAGACTTGTTTGGTTTATATCTTTATCTTGGAGGATATAAGTTTCCTCTTTACTTTTAACCATGGTATTTTTGCTCACCCACCAACTCCTCAAAGTTAAGTTAAATTTTTATCCATTAGAACGTGGGCCGGTGGGGGCATTTATAAACATGACATCTTTACATAGGGTTAATGTAATATATTTCATATTTAATATTTGTTTTTTTACGGCAATGTTTTGTGTGGATGCCCCACCAGAGTCACGTTCATTTAGAGAGTTTTTTCCTTTAATAGAAGAATGTCTATAGCAGTATAGAGGTTTTCTCTTTTTTTTCTTTTTCACTTTTTTACAAACACTGACTGTATCGTTTCTACGATCAACCTGTGTATGTGTTCTTAGATTGCTATGTGGTAGGTCTTAACTCTTCACCGCTGGCAGACATCCTAGTAACACTCTTTTAGAATCTAGGATGTCTATCAGCCAAGGATTTTTTGCATTTAGTACTGATTAAATGAGGACTCATGATTTACACCTGTTTTATAAATATCTGGATACTTTTGTCTCTCATTTAGGGCTATGACTAAGCGGACATGTAGTCCGTGAAACATGTCAACCTTTGTGTTTGTGCTGTGGTTTTGTCCTTTTGTCTCTTGTCATGATGAACATATGATGGAATATTTCAATCTACAATAAATTCTACGTTTATTCACTGCAATCGTGTGCGGTCATGCTTTTTGCTTTCCGACAATTCCTGGATGACGGACCAGACCTGCACCGCTTGCTGTGATTTTTATTACCCACACCTGGAGCGGTTCCACCTTTCCTCTGTTGTAATACCAGCCTCACCAGTGCCCATAAATGCAGGGTTCAGGATTGCACTACGTACAGAGTGCAAGGTTCAGGATTAGGTTACGTACCGAGTGCAGGGTTCAGAACTGTGCTACGTACATAGTGATGGGTTCAGGACTGTGCTACATACAGAGAGAAGGGTTCAGGACTGTGCTACATACAGAGAGAAGGGTTCAGGACTGTGCTATGTACAGAGTGCAGGGTTCTGAACTGCGCTATGTACAGAGTGCAGGGTTCAGGATTGCAATATGCACAGAGGACATGGTTCAGGATTGCGTTACATACAGAGGACAGGGTTCAGGACTGCACTATGTACAGAGAACAGGGTTCAGGAGTGCATTACATTCAGAGTGCAGGGTTGATGATTATGGTGCTATGTACAGAGTGCATGTGTGCATATCTCACAGAACAACCCCCCCCCTCCCCATGTACAGATCTCTTCTCTCCTCCCTACCCAGTGCAGAGTGCCTCTCTCCTCCTTTCACAGTACAGACTCTCCTCCCTGTCTAGGACACAGCACTCCACTGCCCAACAGGAAAGAATGGACTGTAACTTACAGGTCAGGCTGCCGTGGCAGGATTCCTGTGATAATGCAGGCTCATGGATAGAGCCGTGTGCCCCACCCCCTCCTCTGTTGAATATGCAGGGAGAGCATGGCAGGCTTTGAGTGTGCCGCCAGGATCGCTGTCACTTATAAAATACAGAAGCCGGGCTTCTGTGTTTTATAAGTGACTGTAGTGAGCGGCAATGCAAGGGGACAGGGCCAAAGGTTCTGGCTGAAAAAAAAAATCAGTTATTGGTGCATTAAATAAATTTGAAGCTGCTGCTTGGCCAGGCCCCCTACATCGGCGTCCCTGGGTGCCACTGCCGCCGCCTCCTCCACTCCTCACACTGGCAGTTTCCCACTCACAGTGACACATGTGCAGCCTCTCATGGGGCCCCCTACTGACCCCGGGCCCTTGGACCATGGCTGAACTGCCGCACCGGTCAGTCTGCCCCTGGTGCTGACTGTGCCTGCCATTTGCCCTCTCCTCCATTAATAGAAGCTGTACTATAAGTTCCATGAATGAAAAGCAATCTATGAATGGAGGACAGGCAGGTAAGTAAAAATGCTTTTCACAGTACCCTAGACCTAAATGAGCATTTACCATTGCAGTTCAGGGGCTGACCCACTGCAAGGGAGGACTTTTGTATTTCCTAGACTTCAGCTTTAATTGTGGTGGCTGCTTCTTTTTTTTTCTTTTTATGTTTTGTTTTCTTTATTTTCACCTGGTGATCTGGCTAGTAACACACTGCCTGTGTTAGGGTGTCTCCATTCTGGCTGGAAGAGACACCTTCAAACATCAGCATTGTCAATCTTGGAAGTGAGTAGTGATGAATGCACTAGCATATTAAGGCAGGGTTCACACTAATGTGATGCCAGACATCACATGGGATTCGCACCGCATTGCTGTGCATATCACATGTGATGACTGTGCGATGTGAATTCAGTCATACAGTTTGTATGGCTGAAATCACATCGCATTCTCACCAAAATAGTGCAGGACCCTTTCTTTGGCCCGCACTGGAATCGGACCACATGGGTGTTCAGACCCATGCGATCCGATTCCATCTGATTCCACAGCTCGCACTGCATTATGCGAGCCGATTTGGGGGTGTCAATAACCTTACATTGACACCCGCAGCAGTTTGCAGATGTCAGTGTGAACTGCCTGCGAGTCAGATGCAATGTGAGAACCCACACAGGAATCGCGCTGGTTTCCCCATTGCACCAGTTTGAACCGAAACTAAAGCTAAACAAATGAATAAAAGCTGACAATTATAAGCCCCCTGTCATTGTTCCACCCTTTCCGAATGTTTATTAAAAGTCAACAGCTACAAAAAGTGTAGCTGCTGACTTTTAATAAACAGGCACTCACCTGTCTCCCGGTCCAGCGATGGAGCCACACGGAGCCTCAGATCTCTCTCCCTACCCTCCGTGGCGCCGTCATTGCTACTGTGGGCACCCAGCCGCAGCTTCACACCGGGCGCGCACTGCGCATACGCGATCGGCGCTGCACTTCGTGATTGGTCCCGAAGTCTTCTAGGGCCTGTCCTGTGTCCCAGAAGACTTCAGGAGTGAGGGGGGAAAAGACCTTCCACTTCGGATCGCCTAAGGCGACCGGAGAAGAAGTACCCATAAAAATCGGGTATCCACCCCCCTCCTCCCCCAAAGCTCAGTTTCAGCATCTGGAGCTGGGCAGGAGGCCTTAAAGCGGAAGTTCCACTTTTGGGTGGAACTCTGCTTTAAATGGTTTGCCTTATTCCGCTAACTGCCAATTTTGCTGGTCAGCTTGGTCTGTTAATGTGGCTGTAAAATCCTTTTTTTTTTCTATAAAAATAACAAACATGTTATACAGTGGATTTGCACAGAGCAGCCCGGATCCTCCTCTTCTCAGGTGCCTCTTCTGTGCTCCTGACCCCTCCCTCCTGTTGAGTACCCCCACAGCAAGTAGCTTACTATGGGGCACCCGAGCCGAGTCACAGCTCCCTTTGTCTATCCGGACACGGAGCTGCTGTTTGGCCCTGCCCCATTCTCTCCTGATTGACTAACTGATTTTGATTGACAGCAGCGGGAGCCAATGGCGCCAGTGCTGTGTCTCAGCCAATCAGGAGGGAGAGTCCCAGATGGCTGAGACATTCGTAGACGTTACTGGACAGAGATGGGGCTGAGGGGAGCTGCTGCACACAGAACACATTAAGGTAAAAAAAACCTTCTGACTTTACAACCCCTTCTTTCTGCTGATTGACAGACATACATCTACTGCAGTAGCGTCATGACAGGCCTGCCCCACCTCCCAGCTTATTGGCAGGCATTGTTATTGTGAAAGGAAATGGAGGACCACACCTACTGAAGCAGTGTCACGCTAGCCACATCTTTCCTCTCTGTTGATTGACAGCAGTATCTCTCTAGGTGGAATGAAAAAAAAATTGCACTCATTACTGATATTTTAGCTTAATGGCTGGTCTCATCAAACATGGTGTGAGCCTTCCACTCTTTCAGTGCAGCAGCCAAAAAAACTGCCTGTTTGCATGACCAACAGGCACAGCCACTGAGAGGAAGGGGGGATTGAATGAGGCTAGTGTTGTAGTTATGTGATAACTGAAAAAGCCTATAAAAAGGTTAATAACTTTTATTTTTAAGAAAGTAAATGTGATTACATTAATTATATACTATTTCCTGTGTTAACACAAGCTTTTATTATAGTGTGTTCACAAATACTTTAATTACTACAGTAAATTTCTGGGTAGTTACAATCCCCATTATTATCACTGTCCCAGCCCTTCATCAAGTAATTAGATATTTCTAACATATAGCATAGCCATACTTAGAATTACACCCCAAAACACATTCTGTGACTCCTCTCTATTACGGTAATGCTATGTGTGGGGGATTTTTTCAGAGTCTAGAAATAAGATATACCTGTGCTCAAATCCCAATAATTTTTACATGTACAGTATATAACCCATCAGGTGAGAAAGGAGTGTGACCACATCTCTAAACAGAGACTTTTTGTTCACATACCTTGCAATATATGGCCAACTACGTCAAAGTAATCCCTCTCTGGCCAGTCCCTAATCTGCTCTGCAAAATGCAAATGCTCTAGTGGATATCATGCCAATGTGGGCAAATAAATACAAGTTATAGGAGTGCTGCAGGTTCAGATCTGTTCACTTGCCTGGACTGCAATAGAAATAAGATATGCTTGTGCTCAAATCCCAATAGCATATACATATATTTAATCTATCAAGTGCTAGAGGGATCTAACTACATGTTAACTCTAAAAATTCTGGATGAACCATTTGCACACTGCTACACACCCTTTCTAGCAAAACAAAAACAGGGATTGTCTGTTCACATACATTGCAATATATGATTAAACTGGCCAATTGCATCTAAGTAATCTTTCTCTGTCCACCACTCTGTCCAGTCTCTACACTGCTCTGCATAATACAAATCCTCTAGTGGATATAGTGCTAATATGGGGCATATAAACATGTTGTAGGAGAGCTATAGGTTCAGACCTTGTCATTGATCTGCACTGCAATACAAGTAAAATATATCTGTGCTCAAATTCCAATAGCTTATACATATATATAACTCATCAGCTGCTAAAGGGGTGTGACACCAGTTTTTCACAGCCTAGACACATAGAGGTGCCCAAAATCCAGATAGGTCAAAAAATATGTGTTGTATATAGCTCCAGCAGGATACAGTACATGTGGAGAATGAAAATATAGACTGAGCATGAAGAAGAAGGGAAGGAATAACTACATAGAACATGCCCCAGCTACAGTGAGAGGTAGGGACAACATTATTTAAAGGGAGCTAAGGAATGGGGGGGGTAGAAGCATCTGATAGGGGTAAGGAATAGGGAAAACAGCAAAAATGTATCCTCCGCTGCTCCCCCTCCCCATTCCTAACCCCCTCATCAGATGCTGTTTTCCCCCTTCCCCCCACTGCTCAACTCTAGATCAGAATGTCAGATTTCAATGGTAGTGAACCCTTGTAGATTGCCAACTTGCGGTTCCCCAGGATGCAGAGTCTAAGCCCCAGCCTGCTTCTTCACCAGGGTCTCTGATGGTGGGGATGGACTTGCAGTAAGCTGGAACCAGACCCCTGCCCCCTGGTTTGAACGATAAATAATTTGCAGTGTGTACTGGGATTAAGCCCCCATCTTCTCCACCCTCTTATTTCTGCATTCCTCTATCCTTTATGAGAACTTCATCTTCTTTCTGTGCGTATCCACCAACTTCTTCCTGTACTCCTCAAAACCTCTTGCAGTACTTCTCCATCTCCTTTCTGTGCTGCACCTCCCTCTGCTCTCTGTACTCCCACATCCACTTTGTGTACTCCTCCATGCACTTTCTCTGCACGTCCTCCCCTTTGTTTTTGTACTCCTCCTCTTTGTTTATGCACACCTCTATCATCTTTGAGTAATACTCCATCTCATTTCTGTACTCTTCGTCCTTCCACTTTCTGCATTCCTCCCTCCTGTTACTGTCCCCCTCCTCCTCCCTCCCCTTTCTGCACTGCTCCTCCCTGTTCTTTCTGTCAATATCCTCCCTCTTTTTTCTGCTCTGCTCCTCTTTTCTTTCTGCCCTCCTCTCCCTTCTTCTTTCTGCTCTGCTCCTCCCTCCTCTTTCTGTCCTCCTCTTCCTTCTCCTTTCTACTCTGGTCCTCCCTCATCTTTCTGACCTCCTCCCTCTCCTTTCTGCACTGCTCCTCCCTCTTTCTGTCGACCTCCTCTCTCTTCTTTCTGTCGATCTCTTCTCTCTTCTATACTGCTCTTCCATCTTACTTCTGCAATGTGTCATCCTTTTTGTGTACTCCTCCATCTTCTCTCTGTGTTCCTCTTTCTGTCCTTCTCCCTCTTCTTTCTGTCTCCCACCTCTCTCTACTTTCTGCACTGCTCCTCCCTCTCCTTTCTGTCTTCCTCCTCACTCCCCTTTCTGCACTGCTCCTCCCTCTCCTTTCTGTCTTCCTCCTCACTCCCCTTTCTGCACTGCGCCTCCCTCTCCTTTCTGTCTTCCTCCTCACTCCCCTTTCTGCACTGCTCCTCCCTCTCCTTTCTGTCTTCCTCCTCACTCCCTTTTCTGCACCGCTACTCCCTCAGTTTTTTTTCTCCTTCTCCTTTCTCCACTGCTCCAACCTCTTCTTACTGGCCTCCTATTCCCTCTTCTTTCTGATCTGCTCCTCCATCTTTCTGTCCTCCTCCTCCCTCCTCTCTGAGCGTTGCTTTGGTTTCCTCTTTCTGTCCTCTTCTATCTTCTCTTTTATCTCCTCCGCTCTCATTTCCTTTCTGTTCTCCTTCTTCATTTTTTTTCTGTCCTCTTTCCTAGTCTTCTTTCTCTCCTCCTCCTCTCTCTTCCCTGAACACTGCTCCAGCTTCTTCTTTCTGCCCTCCTCCATTATCTGTTGTAACTCCTCCACCTTCTTTTCTTTTCTAAACATTCCTTGTAATAGCAATAAGGATAACAGGTCCTCTTTATGGTGAGATCTGCCAGCACAGATGATAGAGGAGAAACATAGTATCGAGGGGAGGGGGAGACAGCACAGTATGGGGAGTAGGCAGCTCAGAATGAGGGAGGCAGCATGGTATGGGGGGTAGCAACATAGAATGAAGGGGGGGGTAGAGGAGGATAGGGGGGAGGCAGCATGGTATGGGGGGAGGGGAAGAGGTGGCATTGCACAGGAGGGGGTGATCCTCTGCAGGGTTTTTATTACAGAATTGATCTCATACCAGAATCTTATAGAGTGTGAGAAGTATCTTTTTATTTCTGAAGTAAATCCCCTTTTTAATGAATGCTAATATTCTGTTGGCTTTGCTTGCAGCAGCTTGGCATTGCATTCCATTGCTGAGCCTGTCATCTACTAGGACCCCCAGGTCCTTTTCCATCCTGAATTTCCCCAGAGGTTTTCCCCCTAGCAAGTAACTTGCATTTGTGTTTTAGTAACCAAATGCATTACTTTACATTTTTCAACATTAAACCTCATTTGTCATGTAGTTGCCCAACCCATTATTTTATTTAGGTCTTCTTGTAAGGTTTCCCCATCCTGCTTAGCTTTGTATCATCCACAAATATTAAGATTGAGCTATTCATACCATCTTCAAAATCGTTTATTAATAAATTAAACAGAATTGGTCCCAGGACAGATCCTTGGGGGACCCCACTTACCATACTGGACCATTCTGAGTGTTCGCTATTTATCACCAGTCTTTGGACCCACCCTTGTAACCCATTTTTAATCCAGGTACAGTTTGTAAAGTAAGCATTTGTGGGAAATTCTATCAAATGCATTTGCAAAATCCAGATACACCACATTCACAGGTCTCCCTTTATCTAGATGGCGTCTCATTTCCTCGTAGAATGATAACAGTTTGGTCTGGCAAGAATGATCCTTCATGAATCCATGCTGATTACTGATAATGGTATTGTTTTCATTACTAAAATCTTAAATATAGTCCCTTATCATCCCCTCCAATAGCTTACACACTATATACTGTATGTTAGACTAACTGGTCTGTAGTTACCAGGGATATATCTTGGTCCTTTTTTAAATATTAGTAGCTATCACCTGACTGAGTTCCTTAAGGACCCATGGTTGTAAGCCATCTGGTCCTGGTGACTTATTTATGTTAAGTTTTTCAAGTCTATTTCTGATACAGGCTTCTGTTAGCCACAGGTGTACATTCTGTGATGTGTTATTAACATTACAGTCTTGGTTACTATATCCCTCTTTTTCCTTCATGAAAACTGAGAAGAATGTATTTAAAACCTTTGCCTTCTCTCTGTCTTTTGTAACCAAATTCCCTTCATCATCCCTTATGGTGCCAATATGCTCTGACCTCAAAAATGTCTTGTTTTTTTTTTTTTTTTACTCTCCTCCGCTATGTGCCTTTCATGGTCTATTTTAGCTGACCTGATTGCGCTCTTACATTTCTTATTGCATTCCTTGTATTGTTGAAATGCTGACAATGACCCCTCAGCCTTATATTTTTTGAAGGCTTTTTCTTTTGCTTTTATATGCATTTTTATGTTAGAGTTTAGCCACCCAGGATTCATTTTAGCTCTTTTAAACTTATTTCCCATTGGAATGCATTGGCCAATACCTTTATTTAATATGCTCTCATTTTTCCCTCAGTGTTCCTTGTTCCTAGGATTTTGTCCTATTTAATATCATGTAACAAAGTGTGCTGTTTAGGGAAGTTGGGTCTTTTGAAATTCAGTGTACATTTATTACCCTTGTGCTCCTTAATTCTGTGATTTATGCTGAATGTGGTCTGTGTGTGGTGTGCTGTGGTCGCTGTTTCCTAAGTTGCCCCATATTTACACATCAGCGACCAGATCTATGTTGTTTCTAATCAGTAGGTCTAGTAATGCATTATCTCTTGTTGGTGCATTTACCAACTGACCCATGATGAAATTATCCTGCAAGACATTCAGGAAACTGCAAGCCTTTGCTGAATGGGCAATTTCTTCTGCAGCCAAAACATACACCACTGTAGCTTAGGGTGTAGGCAGAGTGAAGTGGCACTAAATCTCTCCATACATTAGGAGATTTGTACAAATCAATCACTTCATCCAGTGATTTTGACAAATGTAATTTGAAAGAAGTTCACATTTTTGTTTGGTTTTAATACTTTATTTTAGAGGGAATGGACTTTCCTGAATGATCCCCTCCTTTCCACTGTTACAAATTAATTTGGTCAGTAAATATTTCCCATCAGGCTCCTTCCAATGTTCTCGCCATTGTGGTCATGAAAGAATATTCCCACTAATAATTATAAAATCACACGAAAATTCTTAAGATGACAAATTTAAAATGAAATTCTACTAGTGTATGGCCCTGTAATGCCCTGAAAGCAGCTTTTGTACATCCAGGGATTGATGGCCAGATATGAGTATGCAATGGGGAGGGGAGTTAAATGCAATTGCCAGCCACCACAATGGGGGGTAGGGAACTAAATATGACTGCCACTGCACACAATGCAGGGGGGAGGAGGTCAGTTAAATATCACTGCCACTGACCATCAATGTGGGGGGTTAGCTTTCTCTACCACCAACTTTAGTGGGGGGGGTGGGGGGCTGGCTTACATTTCTATTTTACCACCTATGGGGTGGTACTATGTACTCCAACTTCAGTATGCATTGCGATACACTTCTTAAAATGGCCCTCTGGAGGTGTCAAAGGCTGCGCTTGGGGAACTCTATAATTTTCAGGTTGACCACCACTGGTTTAGATACATTTAACCACTTGCCGACAGTATCGCACAGATATACGGCGACAAGTTGGCTCCGCCACGCAGATTGCCATTTCTGAGTGGCGATCCGCACCTCCCCAGTTGCAGGCACGCGCGCGCCGCACGTTCCGTGTGTGGGGCCGCGGGTCGGGTGGACTCGATGTTCACCAGCCACCCGTGATCGCCTGTTAGACTGCATTCACACCTGAGCATGTCGTTTTCAGGTAGAAAGACGCAAGTTATTTCTGCGATTTTGCCGCGATTTTTACCACAATTTCACTGCGTTTTTGCCACAATTTTGTACAGGTCAAAAGGTCATCAATGTAAAAAGCAGAAAAACGCCCAAATCTGCCTGACAAAATACCTCCAGAACTTGTTTGAACTTCAGGCGTTTGGCTTCAGGCGTTTTGGAGTGGAGATGTGCACCATCTCCACAGAGAATCATTGATATTTTTCCCCTCCGGCGTTTTGTAGCTTCAGGCTTCAAACTACAAAATGCTCAGGTGTGAATGGGGCCTTAGAGAGGAAGAACGGGGAACCGCCATGTCTGTCAGGCGGCATGACAGAGATCTACTGATCCCTGTAAATGGGATCAGTTAGATCTGTCATGCCCCACCAACCCAGCCCCCACACAGTTAGAACACACACAGGGAACACAGTTAACCCCTTGATCACCCCCTACAGGTTAACCGTTTCCCTGCCAGTGACATTTATACAGTATTCAGTGGCTATTTTTAGCTCTGATCGCTGTATAAGTGTCAATGGTCCCAAAAAAGTGGCAAAAATGTCTGATATGTCCACCCCAATATCGCTGGCCCAATAAAAATCGCAGACCGGGGGCGTGGCCAGCCAGGGATGGAGACGGCCGCACTGTAGAGGAGCTCCCCTCTCACCGGCACATAGCGACTACACCAAGCGACCGAAGGGAACGACCACTATGGCAGCAAGTACCCCAACAATCCCCCCACCCGGGAAACAGAGAAAACGGGGGTCACAACGAACGGGCCCGTCCAAACTGACGAATTTCTTCGTTACCAGAGGGGACAGAGGCAGCCAAAATGGCGCCGGCGCGCGGCTCCACCATGCAGGGGACTCAGACGACTCGGCCTCAGGATCCGGATCTAGCTCCTCAGCGGCCTCGGTATGTACAGTTATCACACCAAGAGACACTGGAGCAATAGCACACTCCCCACCAGACAGCCCTACAACCCGCAGCCCCACTAAACACAAAAAAGCAAGGCAAGGGGAGAATGCAGAAGAAGACTCTGACATGGAGGAAAGCACACAGGCTGAAAGCCCTCCGCAACTATCACTAGAGCAATTCCCCTCCTCCTCACAGCCAGCTACTATTGCTGACATGAGAGACATGCTGATCTCCCTCAGGGATTCCCTGCAATTTGATGTGAAAAAAGCATTGATTCCTATTAAGGCAGATATACAAGAACTACAACACAGAGTGGCCCAAGCAGAACACAAAATAGATGACACATTCTCTGCCCACAACACCATAGTAGATGCATTCCAGGAACAACAGGCAGAATTACAGCGGTTAGCGTTTAAAATCGCTGACATAGAAGATCGCAGCCGAAGGAACAATATTAAGTTCCGTGGGATCCCAGAATCAATATCCAATCTGGAATTATCAAGTTATGTCCAGCAACTACTCCGCATCCTAGTGCCTAAAGCAAGTGACATTGAACTTACTATTGACAGAGCCCATAGGCTCCCTAAACCGTCCTGCTTGCCCCAAACAGTCCCACGAGATGTGCTAGCAAGGATTCATTATCATCATATAAAAGATGAAGCTATGCGGGCCATTCACAGAACGCCAAAGTTAGAAGGTCAGTTCGCCGGAATCGCACTTTACACTGACCTCTCACAGGCCACAATACAACACAGGAAGAAACTCCTGACCATCACCAAAACCCTGAGGAACCATAAAAATTAAATACCAATGTGGGACACCGTCCAAGCTGATAGTGACATACCGCGACAGGACATATAACATCTTCTCCCTGGAGGCGGGGCTCAAGCCTCTGAAGGAATGGGGCATCATTCCAGCATCCCACACACACGAACGCCATGCAGACCCTACGAAGCTAAGACAAGACTGGGCTTCATAATGCACACATACGACTCTCGGTCATCCCATCGTATTGACAAAATGTGCCCTTAGAGAGGCTAATTCTCTAAGCTTTAAAGAAAATTTCTTCATTCGTGCTGAAAAGCAAGAGACGAAAACCCCTGATGACAAATCCGCAGAGAAATCTGCCACTAGGTCCTGGATGTTCTACTGGGTCCTTTCTTATGTTTGTTCACTATTTTCTTTCTATGACATTGTTTCTATTTTTGTTCAGTCCATTTATTGCAGCTGTCCATACCCTCGCCACAGGAAACAGTCAACTCCGTTTAACCCTTCTTCCACGAAATTCAACCGTAAGAGTTCCGTAAGTCAACATCTCACCTACCATACTACTAGAAGACACCGCTCCCATACCTGTCGACGTTATTTACCTGACTTGTTTTTATCTTTGTTACAGTATCTTTCTTTTATCACTTGTTTGTATTCTTTCCTGGGTCATCTTGTAGGTCCTGGATCACCGTCTAAAGAGACGCCTAAACAGTA
>BLSH010490787.1:3575752-3587948 GCA_018402905.1 Glandirana rugosa | reverse complement strand
TGTAATAAGTATCGACTGTTATTGGTCTCGGGATAACACTGTTTGTCACGATACATACTATCTCTATATATATATATATATATATATATATATGTCCCTCACGTCTTAATAATCCGTTCAACATAAAAACTCCTTATTAAAATAATAACTTGTTGTTGGTACAAGAATTACTAAGGTTTTTGAGTAATTATAGTTTCGACTTATAAAAACCTTCATCAAAAATCAAACAAAAATCAACATCGTAAAATCCTCCTATAGACACACACGTCCACTGATAATGCTTTGATATTAATGAGTTTTTGGAATCATTAAGAACATGGTTGTTGTTCAATAATAAAATTATTCCTCAAAAATACAACTTGCCTAATAATTCTGCACTCCCTGTATATATATATATATATATATATATATATCTCTATCATACATAGCACTGTTTGTCACAATAGGGCTCTGGTTATTGTCAGCTATGAATAATGTATGTGCACCTCTTTAAGACTATTCCTTGCCTAAGTATTGCTGATATGAATAAGAATGTTTGACGTTAAGCTGCTAGATTATGCAATTGTCATATTATGTTATTTATAGTCTGTTTTTGTGTGCTTTACTGAAATTTCAATAAAAATACGTTTAAATTAATAAAAAAAAAAAAACGCAGGAAAATGCACAAAAATATGCAAGTAAAAGCAGGTGAATGCAAATGAGTTTTTACCTGCATTTTTTGTGCACACACACTTGTGAACTTGTCCTTAGGTACATACATATCCTTTGTGTATTTCTAATAAGGAACCAAGGCTTCTACAGAGTATAACCTGAACAGTGAAGTGAAAAAGCTTGCAGCTATTGCAGAAACAATTACAATTTGTATAGTTGCTGCATTTTACAATGTTCCAACTTGAACAGAAAAAAAAAATGGTTTATTAATATTATACAGGATTTATAAAGCACCAACTGTTTACACAGCACTGTACAACATGAGGGTAACCAGTACAATTACAATACAGTAGGAATCAGAGGGTCCTGCTCATTTGAGCTTACAATCTAACAGGGAGTGTATATTAGCAACTGATGATGTGTACATGGACAGACATTTTTCAGTTAATTATAAAACATGTGGGAAGAAAATTATTTTGCTATATGGAAGGTACAGATTTTTTTTTTCCAACAAGCTGCACTATTAGGCCACATTGACATGGGCGTACCTTTCTGTACATCTGTGCGAAGTGCGGCCCTCAAACGGGTGTACGAACAGGTACGCCCATGTGAATGAGGTCATGTTCTGCTTTGTTTTCTAAACTGCATGCCGTTTTGTGATTTAATATTTTATTTAGCATTGACATAATACAAATTCAGGTATCATGCATCGGAGAAAAACAGTTACATGTGTGGAATAACATGCTTAGAAAAAGGAGGTAGCACATACAAAAATGTAGGGGAGACTCCCAATAGAAAGTTAGTAGAGAATAAAAAAAAACAAATCTGATTACAGCAAGGTAGTATATGATTCAAGGCATTACTATCAGTCAGCTACAACGAAACATCCGCTTTCTCCTTGACTAGGACAGGCTGTGTCCCACCAAAAGGAAAAGGAGGGGAGAATAGGGAAGAGGGAAAGAAAGTTGCTAAAGAGTCAAGGCCCATAGGCCTAACAGCTCATTCACACTTGCCCGATCGGTTTAGTGTGCAGGCAGTAGTCAGTTTTGGATTTCAGATAGGTGTGGAAGGAGGCGGTGTGATGGGCGTTTTATCAAATCACACAGCTCCCTTTTTATTTTGGTGTGTGATGTGCACAATGTGACACTTCATTCATGTCACTGCACAGCAGCTGTGCGGTGGCATGCAAGGCCATCCAGAGAGGTAAGATATTGTGCAAACATGTTGCATAATATTGCACAGCTCTGGAATGCAGAGAAACAGTGCGTTCTGGTGTAAATACATGAGGAAAAACACAGACGACTACACATAGTTTGAATACGCTCTAAAACTGCATTAAAATCAGGAAGAATAGGAGGTGTGCAGGGCCATGTTATAATGTCTCCAAGTATTTGTCCATATAATTAATGTTCCTACCTTAATTTTTTTGGTGTATTGGAGTAACTCTAGATTAGGTTTTGGCAATGGAAAGAGCAGGTTTTTTTATGCTATAGCGATTATCTTATGCCATTTTTAAAAAAAAAATAAAAAAAAACCACACACACAAACACACACAATTGTACTGTATATATTACCAGAGAAAGAGCTTTAGAACCTCATCAAAGTGGAGGAAATTTAAAGTAATGCTGTTAAGACATGTGCGATATTTTGCCCAGCACAACAAGGTTAGTCTTATAAGTCTTTTGAGCCTATTCACACTTTGCCCTTCTTGTGCACTCCATTAACAGTTATGTTGCGCATTAACGTGTGTTCTGCTTGGGTCATGGATCTGTACATTAGTGCAGACATTTGTGT
This sequence comes from Glandirana rugosa, assembly GCA_018402905.1. Lineage (NCBI taxonomy): Eukaryota > Metazoa > Chordata > Amphibia > Anura > Ranidae > Glandirana > Glandirana rugosa. Next base: position 3,585,503 of record BLSH010490787.1, on the reverse strand, counting down.
TTACCCCCCTTGGAAGATACAGGTGGTCTGTGTAGCCAGCCTGTTAAAATCATTATAACAGAATGTTGCGCCAATTCATCTCAACACAATATTATGAACTGTATAATAGAAATATGCAATTAAATGTAAAAAATGACAGCATCTTAAACAACTATACACCATATAAAGAGTCCCAATAAAATGTGACAAAATATTCATGAAGTCCAATGTGAAAAAATAAGTGTCCAAAAGGGAAAAAACCATAGCCACAGCCACACAATGGGAATCTTGAGATCAAAAGTGCCCAATGATAGAAGTAAGCCCTCCACCAGATAGCACAAATATGAGCTTACCAGATGGAAATGACCTTCTAATTAAAAGAGAAGTTGGACAGGCATTGGTATTATGATTTTACATAGTGTAGGTCTGTAAGTATACCGTGCAATTGCTTAGAATGGAGGAAGAAAAGCTGCAACCCCAATCCCACAATAAGGTACAGTATAAAATAGATGCAAAGGGGGCTGCGCTAGTGCAGCCCCCTTTGCATCTATGATTTCACATAGTACCTGTAAGGACATGGAAACCTCATAATGACTTTGTGGGAGAAGATGGTGAGAAAAATGGTGCAAGACTTTAGAAAAAAAGCTGGCGCTAGGCTGAGATACATTAATGCCTATACCAATGGTAAATCTTGGTTTTGGTTGGAGTTGGCACTTTATGACATTTAAAGTACACCTGTACTTACAGGGACATGCAGGCTGTCATTGCTGACCTACTTCAGAAAGTTCTACTTACCTGTCTGTCTCTGGCTTCAATACTTCTAGTCACTGACTCAGAATAAACATTGATTTCACATTCAGTAATCCAAATACATGGACGCCACTGGATCCATAAGGAAGCCAGGCTTGCATCTTTAGGAGGTAAAGTAAGTAATGACAATCTACATGGTGCCTCAGTCCTTTAACAAATATATACCCTGTTCTACAGCAAATTCTTGATATACAAAAGGATGACTGTAACTGCACTCTGGAGGCAATGTCACTGTACATATAAGTCAATGCTTTTTTCCAAGACCCAACAAATATTTTTATCCATGAACCCATGTGAAACACACACATGCAGATTGGTCATATTACACCTATTTTCATAAATTAAGTAAAGTGTGAACCATAACCAAATATAGGAAGGAATTCATAGAATTCTGTTGGTTGCTGCATTGAGATTGTCATAGACGGTTACATGAATCTGTCAGTGCTGGGCACGAAGGTCAGAGTGCCCACACTGGGCCTTCATTTTTGGAGTGCGCTCCCATCATCCCTAGCCACTGAGCCGGTCACACTGATGGGCACATGGCAGAGGAGTTTTGTAGCAGGGGTGGACGGAGCCTGATGGAGAATGGAGAGATTAATTCCCCATCAGGTCCGCCTGGGTATTGATTAACAGCGCACAGCAGTAGGCAGTTCCATAGCCACCATTCAGTCTAATAGCCATTCAAATCAACCTACTACCATGCAAAACCAATCAAAAGTAAGGCAGACTTGACAGGGAAAAAGTCTCTCAGTTCCCCATCAGACTTATTCCACACAGCGACATGTCATTTTCCAAATTTGGGCATTGCCGAGTTTGGGTGATGACATTGCCTGTACAGTATGCCTGGCCCATTTATTCACATGTAGATTTTGGCTGGGGAAGCTCACACCCAACAGCTAAATGGGGCTGGGAATACGGCACTGTGTGGACAGATGTCACATATATGACTGTTTCCCAGTACAGACATGCCCCCCTCTGAGCACTGGTCTTCCTCCGTACACCAGCTCAGAGCTGGTCTTAATTACCGCCAGTTTCCTAATCTGCGAACTGGCGGCAATTTGTTAAGAATCTGTTGATGCCATAGCAACAGGTTCTTAACGTGGCAATAGTAATAACAGCCTGATGTTGCCATCTGTGTCAGTAATGTTACCAAAACTGGCACAAATGCTTGTTTGAATTAGGCACAGGTAGTTCTAAAGAAAGCTACTGTCAGAAAAGTACATTGAATTTCCCTGATGTTTGTGTCACAAATCATCTAACTGAAAAGAAATTGCTATAGACAATGTTTTAGGGGAAAAAATGTATTACAACTCAAATAGAAATAATTTGTATAATCAATATTAAAACATTCAGTTAGCCGCCAAGCGTTTTGATTTTGGTCAGATATTGGCATAATAACGTCCTCGATTCATATACTCTCTGTATGACAAATTTGCACTAGCTCTATTATAAGGAATTCGACCAAATGGTGCCCGATCGTTGAAACACGTATCAAACACTTCATCCACAGCTTTTTCTGCAGTCTCTCGGCTGACTTTCCTCCCAGCTAGAATGGACTGAACAGCGTGTTCCCGAACACATGCCTATATTGAAAACAAATATTAACTGGATTTTAGTAAAATAAACTGTATTTCAATCATTAAAAAACAACTATAGATGATTCTGATGATAGTGTTGATTAGCTTTCTTAAAGCATTTGTTAACCCCTTCAGATCCGCGCTATAGCCGAAAGACGGGTGGATGTCCACGCACGTCCCGCCCTTGTGTGCGCTCTCGGCGCACACTCACAGGCGGCGCGCGCGGCTGCCGCACACTGTGTGGGCGTGCCCGCGGATCGGGCGGACTCGATGCCCACTCGTGACCCGCGATCGCCTGTCAGAGCTGCAGAACGGGAACCGCCGATGTAAACATGGCGGTTCTCCGTTCTGTGAATGTGGACATAGCAGATCTAATGATCCCTGTCACTGGTATCAATTAGATCTGTTATGTCCTGACCAGCCCTGCCCCCACACAGTTAGAACACATGCAGGGAACGAACATAGTTAACCCCTTCACTGCCCCCTGCAGGTTAACCCCTTCAATGCCAATGACATTTATACAGTAACCAGTTGACATTTAAATTTCTGATCGCTATATAAATGTCCCAAAAAAAGTGTCAAAAATGTCCGACATGTCCGCCCCAATAAAAATCGCAGAAGGCCGCCATTACTAGTAAAAAAAAAAAAAATAAATAATAATAATAAAAACGCCATAAATCAATTCCCATAGTTTGTAGACGCGAACCAATCAAACGCCGATTGAGATTTTTTTTACCAAAAAAAAAAAAAAATGTAGAATATATATCGGCCAAACCCAATGAATATATATATTTTTTTGGGATATTTATTATAGCAAAAAGTAAAAAATATTGTTCTTTTTTCAAAATCGTCGCTCTTTGTTTATAGTGCAAAAAATAAAAAACGCAGCGGTGATCAAATACCACCAAAAGAAAGCTCTATTTGTGGGGAAAAAAAAAAAGGATAAAAATTGTGTTGGGGTACAACATCGCACGACTGCGCAATTGTCATTCAAAATGTGACAGCGCTGAAAGCCTAAAATTGGTCTGGGCAGGAGGGGGGGGGTTTAAGTGCCCAGTAAGCAAGTGGTTAACCAAAAAAATAAATAAATTATGAAACCTGTTCCTATACAGCATGTTATACAGCACAGTGCTGGTGCTGTGTAATTTGGCCCCCTGTATCACCTGAAATACCTGGCTAATCCTGCCTGGTTATACATTCCCCCCCCGTAAACCAAGCACGGTAGATCAACGGCTGTTGAGCCCTGACACCGTGGTCAGTTTACAACCCTTTGTCATGTGCTGCTATCTACAGCTCTCCTCAATCTCCCTCTGTCCTCCTCCCACCTCCCCTCTCTGCCGGTCAGCTCTGTGTCAGGGCCCACCGTCCCCCAACCTGCAGCTGTAATAACTAAGTAGAAATCACGCAGTCCCCTGGCTTTCATAATACGAAGTGTTCTATGAAAAAAAAAAGCTATGATCACGCGACCGGCCAGCTCTTTCCTCCTCTCGACTGAGGTCAGCTGGGGAGTCTCGGCCCCTACCGCTGTACCTGTCAGATCAGGAGAGAGGAGAGCCAGCCAGTCATGTGAACGCAACTATTAAATAAGGTATAGAACGCCTTTTTTTTTTTTTTTTTTTTTTTTTTTTTTTAAATAAGGCACATATACAGGACACTTAGTATTATGAAAGCCAGGGGATTGCCTGATAATTACTAAGTGGTTTTACAACCACTTTAATCCTTAACTTATTGTTTAAAATGCAGAGGGATATTAAATACTCAGATTTGCTGCTCTCCTGCAGAATATTTCATTGTGTATGCCCTACCTTGTTTGGGATCATTAGTAAGTCTGGGGGATCCATGCAGAGTCTATGTCAAAGAGCAAAGTGAAGATCTGCTTTAACCACTTCAGCCCCGGAAAGATTTCCCACTTTAGGACCAGAGCACTTTTTGCGATTCTGCACTGCGTCGCTTTAACTGACAATTGCGTGGTCGTGCGATGTTGTACCCAAACTAAATTTGCGTCCTTTTTTTCCCACAAATAGAGCTTTCATTTGGTGGTATTTGATCCCCTCTGCGTCATTTCTGATCACCACTATAAACAAAAGAAGAGCGACAATTTTGAAAAAAAAAAAAAAAAAAACACGTTTCTTACTTTTTGCTAAAATACAAATTCAAAAAATAAATAAATAAAAAAAAAAAAAAAAAAAATATGTGTTTTCATCGGTTTTGGCCAATTTATATTCTTCCTCATATTTTTGGTAAAAAAAAAAAATTGCAATCAGCGTTTATTGATTGGCCGCGTTTACGGATGATGAGAATTCATTTCTGGGGCTTTTATTTATTTTTTTATTTTTTACTAGTAATGGCGGTGATCTGCGATTTTTAGCGGTACTGCGATATTGCAGCGGACATGTCGGACCATTTTTACACTTTTTTGGGACCAATGACATTTGTACAGCAATCAGAAATTTAAATGTCCACTGATTACTGTATAAATGTCACTGGCAGTGAAGGGGTTAACCTGCAGGGGGAGATCTAAGGGTTAACTGTGTTCCCTGGGTGCATTCTTACTGTGGGGGGGCTGGGCTATCATGGGCATAAGAGATCTAACTGATCCCAGTGACAGGGATCAGTAGATCTCCTATGCCCCCACTAACAGAGCAGGCAACTGCCGTGTTTACATCGGCGGTTCCCCGTTCTTTAGCTGTGGCCGCTCATCGCGGCTCGCCGGTGGACATTGGGTCTGCCCGAGCCGTGGGCACACTCCTCAGGAGCACGGCGGGCGCGCGCCCCCTAGCGGCCACCCGCAGATCGCCGCTTATTTACGACTATTCGCAGGAAGCGTCCACACCGCCTCAGTAAATATACTGCGCGCGGTGTGGAACTAGTTAAAGTGGATGTAAACCCACCACCCACCCAGTATAGACTAATGACATAGAATTAATGTATATACACATGCAAGCCTCCTGCATCTATTCCTACCTTTCAAATGTCCTTCCTGTAAGCACTAGTAGCTCTGTAAAACTCTGAAATCAGTGGGTGTCTGTGTCTGCTGGAGGTTGGTGGGAGGAGGACCTCTATACTGAGACATTGAAGAGGGAGGGAGGGGGGAGTGTAAAACTTTCTCTGCTGTGTGAAGGAGATAAACAAATTGCAGAGCAAGGGGCGGATCGACTGTGTATTTCCCTGTTAGTCAGACTTTCTCTTCCTGAAAAAAGATAAGCTCATTACTCACAGTTGGATTAACTCTTTGTGGCAAGACTGGGCACAGGTGATATGACATTCTATACTCTACCAGGCAGAATTATTAATTACATTTTTTTGGGGGGTTTACATCCACTTTAAAGTGATTCTGTCATGAGACAAATATGGGGACTGCCATTGCTGGCAAAGTGCTTGTTGCCTTGCTGGTGTTAAATATTTCGAAGTTACAGAGCCCAATCATGCATGCTGTAAATGAGTGTCAGAAAAGAATTAGCATTGCTCATCTCTTTGCGGTGTCTATCAATAAACAAATAATGAATGTCCAGCACTGGGTATGATGACAATGGGAAATGCTTGTATGTTCTGGTGTATAGTGTATAGGTCACAATTACTGCTGCTACTTTAAGGAGACATGGGATAAATGGGATGAATATCGAACCTCAGGATTATTGTTAAAATATTTATAAGTAATCTAAGAGCCCAGTGGCCCATTCCTTTATTCATCCCTACCATAGGAAGGGAAGAAATAGAAATCCCCTTCCCCCCTTTTTTTTACCCTCTCTTTTTCCTTTCTTCTTTTGTCTTTTTGTGTGAGATTAAATGTTGATTGGGGGGGGGGGGGACTAAGGTTCCGGACCTGGACGGGGCTATGGGTAAATGGGCAACGAACAGAAAGGAAATCACAAGTATGTAATAATAGTACAGAAAGTGATATGCAGATTAGACAAGGTAAATATATGGCCATAAATTACCTAGGTCTAAAAATAGTTTAGATAGGACAAAGAGAACTGAAAAGCAAACAAAGATAGAAATATCAAGGCCTTGGTTATAAAATGATTATTTATAGTGAATACTGTGTTGGCTATATTTAAGATGTCAAATACCTTTTGAAAAACTTAATAAAACAAAGATTATAAACAATTACTGCTGCTATAGGTGATGACCGACTGAAGATTAAAAACAATGTCCGTAAAGAACCACTAGCGCTCGGAGGGACATCTTAGTACAGGGCTTGACAAATTTGCCTTGAATCTAGGAGCCGGCTAAAAAAGTTAGGAGCCAATTTTTTATAGCGTAGTGTGGGGTTGTCAGCGCCAGGGGTAAGACAAGTAATTTGCGCCCCTAACCCTAACTTACTCACAGCAGAGCAGGCAGTCAATAACTCCACCATTACATCAGGGGTTACAGGCTGGCCAGAAAGAGTGACACTAAAAAAATCTGTTATGGGGGAAACTCCTTATTATGCCGAATGCATGGTGACTGCGGCATGTAAAACGCCCTCATCTCCTGCCTAATGGAGCTTAAGGGTGGCAAAAACATGTCTCTACTGCACATTATTACCACCCAACTTGCACATCTAAACAAAGCCTTAGTGACATTGTAAATAAAATACAAAAAAAAAGGTGAAAAGTATTCCAGTGCTGCTGATCTTCTGCTGCCTCTTTGCAGCCACTTCCTGCCTACATGTGTGTCCCCCACTGTGACTTTTCATTGCTCTGGTGGGTTTCCGGTCACCATGAAATACTGGAGCCCAGCTGCACATAGAGTGGTAATTGTTGATGGTACTCAGGGCTTTATCACAATTTTGTTGCTTAGAATAAAGGTCACGTTTCTCGCGGTGTGACATCATCTTTCATATTATCCAAAAAAATAATGGGCTAACTTTACTGTTTAGTTTTTTTTTTATTCATTAAAAGTGTATTTTTTTCCAAAAAATTGCGCTTGAAAGACCGCTGCGCAAATACCATGTGACATAAAATATTGCAGCAAGCGCCATTTTATTCTCTAGGGTCTCTGCTAAAACATAATATATAATGTTTGGGGGTTCCAAGTGATTTTCTAGCAGAAAACACTGGATATTTAATTGTAAGCCACTAATGTGAGAAAGGGTTTAGTCTATAAATGGTTAAACTTTCCTGATAGCCCGGAGATCATTGCTTTGAAAGAAGAAGATCCACTGTTTGTTACTACTTAGAATGAAGAAAAGTAACAAATATCCCGGGCAGCCGGCCAAGTTTAACAGCTGTTAGATTAAGCAGAGAACTCTCTCAGCTCTTGCTGAATCTGACAGCTGTTTTAACATGGGGAGAGCAGGAACGGCAGTCACTCGCCAGGACGCGATTTCTGGTCGCCATGGCGACCTGGCGCCCGGGGTTTGTCGAGGCCTGTCTTAGTATATCGATTGTAACCTTAAGGGATTCCTATGCAAGGTATATAGTCAATCTAGATTTGAATGCCAACACAAAAAAATAGTTTATTGTAAAAGGTAATGGTGTGTAGAAGTGGTCTAGTGATGAAACAGCAACCAAGAACAATAGTTGGACCACACAAGAAAGCAATCTGTCCATCCATATCGGACTTAAAAAAGCACTATAAGCGGTAAATGCATCATCATAGCAATGGCTTTCCACTGACTCTGCTTGTGGTTCAAGCCTCCAGGCTGTTACTGACCGTCAGTGCTGCCTCAGACAACTTCTGGCTCAGAATGACATCACTTCAAGTGCACTGTCACCAACACCGGAGGCTCCCGCAACCATGGTCTTTGGCTGTTTGATTCCATCTTATGGAATTCCATACACATAGCTCTGAGTGGTCAACCATCACCAACACATTCTGGATCTTGGAGGTTCGTTTCGGCAGTTTTTAACACTTTTCTTTGCCCATACAATTATTTATGGATTGCTTGCTTGTGTGTTCCAGCTATTTTTCCTATAATATATATATATATATATATATATATATATATATATATATATATATATATATATATATATATATATAATGCTATGAGCCTTGCATAGGAATCCCTTAAGGTTACAATCAATACATTAGGGTGTCCCTCCGAGCACTGGTGGTTCTTCACGGATATTGGGCTCCATTCACAGAAAAAGATCACATGCGGTATTTAGGCGTTTTCACAAATACCGCATGCGATCCTGAAAAGGTCAATTCACTACTGCTTTATGCGGTATTTACCGCATAAAGCAAAAATGCTTGGTAAATACGGCATAAAAACATGAATGAAAGTCAATTCACAAAAATAAAAATGCATGCGATAAATAAGTAGTGGTTCTGGCACGTGACACTTAGGGAATTGGCAGCCGCAGGCATCCTTAACAACCAGTAAACAATCTGGATGTTAAGGGGAGGGCAGCCACCGCATCCTTAACCGATGAGTCATCAGCTGTCAGTGGTACCCCGCTGACAGCTGAAAGTATAAAGAACAATTGTCGGCGATTAAAAAAAAAAAAAAAAAAAAAAAAACACCCCTCCAATCCATATCAGGCCCTTTGGGACTTTGGATTTTGAAGGGAACCCCCACGCCAAATTTATGTTTAAAAAAAGTGTATGGGGCCCCCCCCAAAATCCATACCAGATCCTTATCTGAGCATGCAGCCTCCACATCCCAGCCCCCCTATGTGGAGTATGGGGTACCCCTACTCATTCATAAAAAAAAAAAAAAAGGAAGGACAGACAGCTTTTGACAAGTCCATTATTTATTATTATGTGGCATGGATTTGGGGGAACCCTGTAAAGTAGAAATCAGTATACATACCTTTTCTGAAGCAGATCCGGCCCGATCCCACACTAAGCTGTCATCTGTGGCTTCACTGTGGAGGTGGGTGCAGAGGACGCATCCGACAACGGTGATGTCACTCCCCATTCATTTCACAGCCGTTGTTGGCTGTGTCCTCTGCAGAGCTTCCGCCGCTGGAGGCCGAATCAGATCGGCTTCAAAATAGGTATGTATACTGATTTCTTATTTACAGGGCTAGATAGGTTAGTGTTAGATCGTGGATATCTGTAGATGCAGGGATTTTAGGGTTAGGCTGGACTTACACTTTAAGTTTGACAGGACACTGTCCTTTTAACTTGCTATTGTCAATTGTGGTCAGAATTGTAAAATACATCAAAAGTGGCAACAAAAGCTATGATCTGTGATTTGCTGCTACGGTAATGTCTTATATACTTGGTACTAGGGTGTACCTGGGAGGAAACTGATCAGAGAAAAACTATGGAGCAAGACAGTACAGTGAAAGTAAAAGTCTAATCTTCTTTTTGGTCATATACAGTATTCTATTGTGATCTAAATTATCCAAACAGGCTAATAGGCTGTGCTACTAATACCATCATAAGAAGATCATTAGTGGATGCAAACCCACTGGGTCCTTATCATTTCTATGTATTTTTACCCCCCC
>BLSH010490787.1:3547916-3562569 GCA_018402905.1 Glandirana rugosa | reverse complement strand
CAGAGACATCCTGATGTTCAGGGTCGTGTGATATGAAGAAGTATAGTGTGCTGGGACTTGTAGTCCTACAGAGACAGGGAAGTATAGTGTGCTGGGACTTGTAGTCCTTTGGAGACAGGGAAGTATAGTGTGCTGGGACTTGTAGTCCTTTGGAGACAGGGAAGTATAGTGTGCTGGGACTTGTAGTCCTTTGGAGACAGGGATGTATAGTGTGCTGGGACTTGTAGTCCTTTGGAGACAGGGAAGTATAGTGTGCTGGGACTTGTAGTCCTACAGAGACAGGGAAGTATAGTGTGCTGGGAGTTGTAGTCCTACAGAGACTGGGAAGTATAGTGTGCTGGGACTTGTAGTCCTTCAGAGACAGGAAAGTATAGTGTGCTGGGACATGTGGTCCTACAAAGACAGGAAAGTATAGTGTGCTGGGACTTGTAGACCTACAGAGACAGGGAAGTATAGTGTGCTGGGACTTGTAGTTCTTCGGAGATAGGGAAGTATAGTGTGCTGGGACTTGTAGTCCTTTGGAGAGAGGGAAGTATAGTGTTCTGGGACTTGTAGTCCTTCGGAGACAGGGAAGTATAATGTGCTGGGGCGTGTGGTCCTACAAAGGCAGGAAAGTGTAGTGTGCTGGGACTTGTAGTCCTACAGAGACAGGACAGATGGGGCTTGCAGTAAATGAGTAAGGCAAGGTTCACACTAATGTGGTGTGGGGAACACTGCAATCTGTACACATTTCCAGCATCACATTCAAATCGCACTTTGACTAAGACATACTTTAAGGAAGTGGATAGGAATGACTATGTCTCCAAAAGGAGTTGTCATCATCCTCGATGGTTAGAAGCCATACCAAAAAGCCAATTCATCCGGATACAGAGAAATTGTCACCTTCTGTCTAATTACTATACAGAATCAGAGAAGTTAATAGAAAGATTTCTGGAGCAGGGCTATCGAAAGAAAAAGCTACAGGCAACGAGGGATCTGGTGGCCAAACTTAGTAGAGACACACTCCTACAAGGAAAACCATTGAAAACCGGAACCTTTGATTTAGCATTTATCACGGGTTTCCATACCGATTTTAGGAGTGTTGAAAAAGTAATTTGGAAACATTGGCCTATACTCCTCAAAGACTCTACCGTTAAAAAACTGCTTCCAAAAAAGCCATCCTTTATTTATCGAAGAACGCCAAATCTTCGTAATCGGATTGCCAGGAATGTGATTGATCCCCCCAGAAGAGCTCTTACATTTTTGGATAGAAAGGGGTTTTTCAGATGTGGAAAATGCAAATCCACAGGCGAAAAAAGAAGAAAAGTGATGTCCTTTGGAGATATCAAAGGCCAAACATATAAGATTGATAAACGTATTACGTGTCAAACTCGTTATGTAACTTACTTACTCACATGTTCCTGTGGCTTGAATTATGTTGGACGAACCACCAGATTTTTATATAAAAGGATAAATGAGCACGTCTACACCATCAAAAAAGGCTGTCTGAAACATAACATCTCTAGACACTTTAGAGAAAAACATAACAGGGACCCAAAGCAACTACTAGAGTTTATAGGGATAGATAGAGTTTTCAGACATTGGAGAGGCAGTGACCTAATTAAACAAATTTCACGTAACGAAACATGGTGGATATACACGCTGGACACCATGTATCCGTTGGGGTTGAATGTAGACATTGACCTGAATTGTTATATTTCCAACGATTAAATACTCACCAATTTACACCCCCTTTCCCTCTTCCTCCGTCCAGGTAAATTGATCATTTTTTGGATTAATTGATCCCAATCAAGAGATTAACACCGTGAAAGTATAATCCACCTTTATTACATGTATCGTCACTCACAATTAAGCACCATCTTGTATGGTGGATTTTCTTTCTTTTTTATCATTTTATTTTTTATTCAAAACATTTTTTTTATTTATTCATTTATTTTTTTATTTTATTCAAACAACCCTAAGATACCAAGCATGAATACTAGGGGTTGACTAGAACTATATATTGAGTGCTCCTGATTGGTTTGTACATAGGATATTTCAGCACCACACGCACTGGTACATTTGACCACCAGATGGTGATAGTGTGTGTGATGAATGTGGGACAAAATCATTGATGGGCTCACTTACTGTGAGTTTTCAGAAAACAAACCAACATTTTCAATTTGCCATTAGGGGCCGGTATGAGAAGCCAGGAAGTTTTTGGGGACCATATGGTGTAGTTTGAATTATAGATTTAAATTATTCGTTCCTATATGGAAGTTATCATTATGTGCATGGATCCTATCCTTGAAATGTAAGAGGTTATCTTTTTTCATACTTTTTTAACCTAGAGAGTGGGGACGGTTCTTTTGCTACACAAGGACTAAGGAGAGTTTTTAAGTTTATTTTGGGGTTCCCTCCCTAGTAGGGGGAGAACCGCCTTCTGTTGGATGCCGGGAGTGGGTTCTCTATTCTTATATCCCATCAGAAGGAATAAACAAATCATAAATATAGAAAAAAGGGGCTTTTGACGTAATGGGACTTTAAATGAGACACACGGGTTATAAAAAACATGCATTTTTATTGAGGCAATTTTCATCAGGGTAGTATAGTAAACATTCCATACATCTTTTATTGCATATATTGGGCTACAATTGTCTCTAATATATATTTGGGGCACATGGCCTCCACTAAAAATGACATATAGACTGGAAACAGATACATGATTTACAAATAATGAAAATAGGCTCCATACAATACAATACAATCTCTGCAGTATAGGACAACTTAAATAATAATTAATATGGCATATAACGGCTCTACGCTTTTCGTGAAGTTATGATCCACTCATCAGGAGCATGCACGTATAACCAACTGTAATTGATAAAAATATGAAAATTATTTAAAAAAAAAAAAAAAAAACAGCTGTATTAATTATTATTTAAGTTGTCCTATACTGCAGAGATTGTATTGTATTGTATGGAGCCTATTTTCATTATTTGTGAATCATGTATCTGTTTCCAGTCTATATGTCATTTTTAGTGGAGGCAATGTGCCCCAAATATATATTAGAGGCAATTGCAGCCCAATATATGCAATAAAAGATGTATGGAATGTCTACTATACTACCCTGATGAAAATTGCCTCAATAAAAACGCATGTTTTTTATAACCCGTGTGTCTCATTTAAAGTCCCATTACGTCAAAAGCCCCTTTTTTCTATATGAATGAACCCGGGATGGAAGCTGATGGCTTCATTTAAAGTCCCTTTTTTGACCCCCTACTTATCACACATACCAGGGATGGAGACACACGGGTTAGTTTTACTATTATTATTATTATTATTATTATATTTTTTTGATAATATATTCCATTTTTTATTTAAGTTTTTTTTATCTTCTGCAACCATAATCTATTACCTAATATATACATAATTTCTGAATACTCAATTCTATATATGCATTTTTTTTTCTACAAAATAACTTTATTGGTTTCCAAAACACCATTGGAGTTTTTTTTTTCTTTTTTTTTGGATTTACTACTGGGTCTCTGTTGCTTGCCTGTTCGCTGCAGTTGTTGGGTCATCTGATCTGGCCTCAGAGGCCAATTTGGCCACTATCCCCTCGGGAGCTGCGACGCCCTTATGCAGGCTCTCCTCTCCCCCCCTCCCCCCTCACCCCTGGGGGGATGTGGACAGCTTAGCTTGGGGCGTCGGCGCCATGCTTTACACACTAATAGCTATGTGCTCCATCTGGAGCGCTGCTTCTCTGGTGTGTTTTCCATCAGGCGGCAGCATGGAGGCACATTAGGCTGGCCTAGACATTGGGCGATTCATTGCCCAACCTTCTGGTGCCGCCTCTCCTGGCAGCCTATGCCTGCATGACGCTGATGTGGGTGTGGCGGCCATGCCCTATATAGTTCCACCTCCCACTCACCTCATGTCTCTGCTGGATAGACCATACCCCTTTGCACACCATCCCCAACCAGTCACTGGGCACCTTTCAGGTATATGGATCTCCCTACTTTTTATTTCATTTTTTAGTATCTGGTTTCTCCCTTGGTCCCCCTTCCCTCACTTCCTCTATCCTATGGACATAGGTCTACACTTATAATTATCACTTTATTTATTTTCACAGAAGCTTCTCACATGGGTCAGCTTCCCTGGCCAATATACACTTCCCTCTTCCTTGTCATCTGGTCCTTGGATGTGGTCCTTTGGGGTTCATGTGTCCAAAACCCCCCCATCTCAGCTCCCTTCAGGGGATACCCCCTAGTGGGGTCTGTCCAGATCATCATTGGCATCGCTCCATGCAGCGAATATGGTAAATAGCATACTCGTTTCCTATTTGGTTTTTTTTTTTTTAATAATTTTCATATTTTTATCAATTACAGTTGGTTATACGTGCATGCTCCTGATGAGTGGATCATAACTTCACGAAATGCGTAGAGCCGTTATATGCCGTATTAATTATTATTTAAGTTGTCCTATACTGCAGAGATTGTATTGTATTGTATGGAGCCTGTTTTCATTATTTGTGAATCATGTATCTGTTTCCAGTCTATATGTCATTTTTAGTGGAGGCAATGTGCCCCAAATATATATTAGAGGCAATTGTAGCCCAATATATGCAATAAAAGATGTATGGAATGTCTACTATACTACCCTGATGAAAATTGCCTCAATAAAAATGCATGTTTTTTATAACCCGTGTGTCTCATTTAAAGTCCCATTACGTCAAAAGCCCCTTTTTTCTATATGAATGAACCCGGGATGGAAGCTGATGGCTTCATTTAAAGTCCCTTTTTTGACCCCCTACTTATCAAATCATAAATATGTTTTAACTATTCTTTTCAAAGTGACGGTTCTTAAATGTTTTTATAAACTTTTTTTATGTCATGTAATAAAGTTTCTTAAATATATATAATGAATACGTGGAGGCGATCCGCCTACCCTGACAGGTTATCAATTGTTTATTGTGAATGAACTTGTTTTATGGAATGGGGTCTTTAAATGGTTATTAACCAATCTCTGAGCTTCTCCAACTATTAAATGACCCACGATGACACAGTGGGCGTACTTCCTGATTACGTGTTCACATAGAACACAAAATGCATAGAAGCCATGCCTGTGTCTGACGTAATTTCCAGTTTCTGGTGTCTGGTGGTTCCGACTTCCTGGTGAGTGGAGCGCACGCTGTGGGGACACACATCCAGTAATCTCTACACATGCCGTTAGTGCCTGTGCCGGTCAGAGGGCACCAGCAAAGTGAGTGAAAAGCACATACACATTGATCTGTATTGTTTTTGAAAAGCGGAGTTATGCTATGTGAACCTTCATTGTTTTACATGAGCTGCTTGATTCGCAAGTTCATCTCCTTATATCGTGTTGCAAGTGAGTGTTCCCTTTCTTTGTGAACCACTGTCCAGTGAATGAAGCTCTTGGTGTGGATTTCCAATAGAGGAATTTAACAGAGGACATTTGGCACCAACAATTTCCCCTCTCTTTGACGGACTCTATTTATGATTATTAATTTTTACAGTGGACTATGAAATGATTGCTTTGATCACCGGATCTGTATCACATCCGCATTTTCTTGGTGTTCATTCACCACATGTTGTGTTTGGGGCATAATAATAGAATTTTATAATGAACTTACTGTAAAATCCTTTTCTCTGAGTTCATTGACAGACGCAGCCTCTATTCTTGACACATGGGGTTTAATCTCATCCTACTAGGAGTAGACTAGGCAAAAAGAAAAAAAGCAAGCTGACCCCTCCCAGGGGGCCGTCCTCACTCAGCATATCAGTTCGTAACAAGCCGTACAAACGCAACAGAGGGGTGGGTGTTGCGTCTGTCAATGAACTCAGAGAAAAGGATTTCACGGTAAGGTCTTAATAAAATCCTATTTTCTCTTACGTTCATTGACAGACGCAGCCTCTATTCATGACACATGGGGACGTCCCAAAGCAGTGTCCAACAAGAGGGGTGGGTAAACCATAACAACTGTACCTAACAGAATCCTCTCAGGAGGCGCCAGCCGCGCCTATACCGCCGCCTGCAAAACTTTGCGACCAAAAGCAGCATCCGCGGATGCTGACACATCACCTTGTAAAAATTTTACAAAAGTGTGCACCGAGGCCCATGTAGCCGCCTTGCACACTGAGGCTTGGTGTCTGAAAGCCCAGGAAGTGCTAATCACCCTGGTGAAATGAGCCGTGACCGGAAAGGGGGGTTCTTGGCCCCGAACAGTATACACATGGGTCACAGTCTGTCTGATCCAACGGGATATAGTAGCTGATGAGGCCGACAAACCTTTGCGCGGTCTTTCCATCAGTACATACAAAGCATCAGACTTCCGAAAAGAAGCTGTAGCCGACGAATACACCCGCAGAGCCCTTACTACATCCAAAGAGTGCAAAGCAATCTCCTTGGGATGAGACGAGTGTGGACACAATGAAGTGAGAACAATGTCCTCATTAATGTGAAAAGGGAAAACCACCTTCAGTAGGAACAAAGGAAAAGGGAGCAGCACCGCCAACGGCGACCGTACCTGAGGAGCTACATGACGTACACCCTGTACAAATGTACGGATCAAAGAATGCGTAGCTAAAGGACGTTGAAAAGGAATCGCCAGAGCCAAAATCTGACCCTTGAGTGTACTCAAAGCCAATTTGATATCCAGGCCTTGCAAGAAGGCTAGCAACCGGGATATAGAGAAAGAGCGGAGGTTCCAACCCCCGCCTCACACCAAGCAATATAGGCCATCCAGGTGTGATGATACATCTTGCACGAAAAAACACTTACGCGCCTTAAGCATGGTAGGGATCACGGAGTCAGAAACGCCCCTATCCCTCAGCACCTGGGACTCAATAGCCAAGCCGTCAAAGCCAGCGAGAGTAAAGCAGGGTGCAGGATGGGTCCCTGTGACAGCAGATCTTCGCGAAGTGGGAGCCGCCAAGGACCATCTGTTACCATCCGCACCACGTTGGTGTACCAAGGGCGCCGAGGTCAATCCGAAGCCACCAGGATTTTCGGGATTCCCTCCGCTTCTATCCTGCGCAGGAGCCACGGTAGAAGCTTGAGTGGAGGAAAGGCATACAGAAGCCTGTACCGGGACCAAGGTGTGACTAGCGCGTCCGTGGCGGCCGCCAATGGATCCCTTGTCCTGCACACAAAGGTCTCCACCTTGTGATTGAACCTGGACGCCATTAGGTCCACGTCTGGCGTGCCCCACCGTTTGAAAATCTGGAGGAACACTTCTGGATGCAGAGACCATTCCCCCTGACCCAGAGTCTGGTGACTGAAAAAGTCCGCTTGCCAGTTTTCTACGCCCGGGATGTAGATGGCGGAGATTGCCGACACGCGAAGTTCTGCCCACCTCAGAATGTGGGCTGCCTCCACGAGCTCCTTGTTCCGCCCTGATAGTTCAGGTATGCCACTGCTGTGGCGTTGTGCGACTGAACCCGAACCGGGAGGCCACGCAGCCATGCCGACCAGTGGGAGAGAAATAGCCTGATTGCCCTCAGCTCCAGCACATTTATTGGAAGGCGCAATTCCTGCATCGACCAATGGCCCTGAGCAGACAACTGCCCCAGGACCCCTCCCCAGCCCGATAGGCTGGCGTCCGTTGTGACTATGGACCAATTCAGGGGAAGGAACGACTTTCCCAAAGTCAATGCCAGGGCCCGGAGCCACCAGATCAATGACCCCCTGGTTTGATGATCCAATTTGATCAGCTGGTCCAGGGACAACGGAGACTTGTCCCACCGTAACAAGATCGCTCGCTGCAGGAGCCCAGTGTGACTCTGGGCGTACGGTATCGCCTCGAAGGCCGAGACCATGAGCCCCAACACCTGCATACAGAACCGTAAGTAGGACCACCGATGTGACAGCAGGATTCGCACTGCTGCTTGTAGCGTCAGCCACTCGGTCGGAGGTAGGAACACCTTTGCTTGCTCCGTGTTCAATCTTAGACCCAGATATTCCAGATGACAGGACGGGGTCAATGTCGACTTCTGCAGGTTGATCAGCCAGCCGAAGTCTCTCATCGAGGCCATGGTGATAGCAACATTTTCCTCCAGAGCCGAAGCTGACTCGTCGAGATATGCTACCACAGCAATGACCCTCTGCCTCAATAGAGCCAGCACCGGAGCCAACAGCTTGGTGAAGACCCGAGGAGCCGAGGCCAGATCGAAGGGAAGTGCCACCAATTGGTAATGTAAATCCCCTACCGCAAAGCGCAGGAAAACGCTGATGCTGGAGAGAAATGGGAACATGAAGATAAGCGTCCCTGATGTCCAGAGACGCCATGAAGTCCCTTTGGTGAAGGGCAGCCACGACCGAGCGGACTGATTCCATCCTGAATTTCCGTGATCTCACCAAGTGATTGAGCGCTTTTAGGTCCAGAACTGGCCTGACCCCACCTTTTTTGGGCACCACAAAGAGGTTCGGATAGAAGCCGTGGATCCATTCCAACGGAGGGACCGGCGTAATTACCCCTTGTTCGGACAGCGTCTGAACAGCCCCCAGCAGAGCTTCCTGATGCCCCGGAGGGAGCCTCAAGTTTGATGGGAAAAACCTGTCTGGGGGTAAAGTACTGCACTCTATCCTGTACCCGGAGGACACCACTTCCCGCACCCACTGATTGGAGATGTGAGCAGTCCACTGGTCTGCGAACCCCAGAAGCCGGCCCCCACCCGAGAGTCGGGCGGAGATAACCCATCATGCGGAAGACTTGTCCTCCGTCTTATCGGGCTTGTGCTGCCAGGACTGCTTGCCGGACCCCGTGGCAGACTTGCCGGGCCGTGAGCCCCTGCCTGCTGAACCGGGGGGACAAAAAAAGCCGATTCTGGCCCGAGGATGAAGGCCCCGGCCTACGGCGGTAATCCTGCCGCTTGGGTTCTGGAAAAGTACTCTTCCCCTTCGGTGAAATCCTAAATGATTTCATCCAGTTGCGCTCCAAAAAGACGACCACCCTGAAAAGGGAGGTCCATGAGGCCCTTTTTGGTTGCGTGGTCAACAGACCAACACGCAACCACAATAACCGTCTGATAATGACTGCAAAAACAGACATCTTTGACAGCATAGGGAGCAGGTCCAAAGCTGCGTCACATAGGTAACGGAGACCCTGCACCAGGTGGTCTGCCCGCTGCAAGGCCTCAGGGGAGCACCTGCAGCCCAAATCATTGTGCAACTCCGTTGCACATTCTGTGAACGACTGTGCCACCATGGCCGACGCCAGAGCAGGCCTCCTGGCCGTCCCCGCCACCAAGAACAATGCCTTGGACACTTGAAAGTGGAGAAAATTCTGCGCTTGTGTCAAAAACTCACAACAAATAAATCAAACCCATGTGTAACTAAAAATCTGACATATAAATATAAAATACAATCTGAAATAACAGAATAAGTGTGTAGGTCAACATAAATCATAAATAACCTTACACAAAAATAAATGGGTGAAACAGACAAAAATCCATACGATATATGTGATAAATTGAAAAGTCCAGAACATATAACGAATTCCAGGTGTAATGACAGCCAGAATATTCGTATATAGTCCTCCGCCACACCAATCCAAATGTGCACGGTTCCTCCACCAGACAAAAATTCCCCTTACCAGAGCTCCATGACCCTCTGTTACGGAGGGTCAATAGACGCTTGCGTGGACTCTAGGCCTCCACTCAGCCTCCGATAATGGATGTTCACTATTTCAACTTTCAATGCTTGTCATGGGGTCCGTGCAACCATATGGAAGAAAGACCGCAACAGTGTGATACCATTAAAAGCAAACACGTTTATTAAAAAAATAGTGCACTTACAGGAAATCCAAGAATAGTAGGCGCTGAATGTCAGAATTAAACCATAAGCAGAGTAGCGGTGGGATCCAAAACAGCACTTCAGCTCAATCGATTTTGTCCTAATGGACTTCTTCTGGAGCATGAATATGAGCAGAGGGTCATGGAGCTCTGGTAAGGGGAATTTTTGTCTGGTGGAGGAACCGTGCACATTTGGATTGGATGGGTCTGTTTCACCCATTTATTTTTGTGTAAGGTTATTTATGATTTATGTTGACCTACATACTTATTCTGTTATTTCAGATTGTATTTTATATTTATATGTCACATTTTGAGTTACACATGGGTTTGATTTATTTGTAATTTTATTTGTTGTGAGTTTGTGACACAAGCGCAGAATTTTCTCCACTTTCATCTGTTCTCCAGTGGCTAATCCCCCACTTGGCATTCTGCAGCTGTGTCCGGATAGAGACTTTAATTTTTTGTACAGGGTAAATGGATGTTAGCTGATCCAGGGGAACCAGAGGTCCCAGCGCCGCTAGCGCTTGTGAGGACCCTTCCGGAAAGAACCCGCATGTTCAGCCGCCAGTGCACCACCGGAACACTTTGAAGGCCTATGGGCCATGACACCCCCACAATGCTGCCCCACAGAGCGACCTGGATATGCCCAGGAGGACTCTGCACCACCGACACCCCAGGGAAAAGTCAGCTATACTTGCTGTTCTGTATGCCCTCCACAGTCACTGTAGGTGTGCTGTCCGCCACTGCCAAGCTGCTGCCGCTGTGTGTGCACCGCTGATCAGGAATAGAAAAACGGCGTCGACATACCAAAAATGGCCGCCGAGCGGTCACAAGAGGTCAAAGCACATGTTAAAAACGGCCGCGACCACGGCAAAATGGCCACCGAGCGGTCACAAGAGGCCAAACAAGCCATTAAAATGGCCGCGGCTCCGGCAAAATGGCCGCCAGACGCGGCTCAGGCAAAATGGCAGCGATACACTGTGAAATGGCGGCAAAACGCCGCATGGCGGGGGTGCAGCGCGGGGGGGGGAATAGGAAAAGACACCTTGACCCCAGGACCCTGCACTGGAATTACGGTACCGCTAGTCGCCCCCCCTCTGCACCCCAGGGGGGGGAGGGGGGTGTCACTCACCATTCCCGACGGGCGCAGCGGGTAGCCACCCGGTAGCAGATCTTCCTCCCTTCAGGTGGAGAGGGATGCTGCAGGCCAGAAACACCCCTGTACGCGAGCGCAGCCCGGTCACTCGGACGTAAGTGGGGTTGATAGCAGTCTTCATCAGATATCTTGCAAAAAGAAGAAAAAATGGGGAACCGCAGATCCCATAAAGGAGCCAGGTCTAACTCCTTGCACTAGGCATAAAAAAAAAACTGATATGCTATGCAGAGTTGGGGGTGCTTTTTCTCTTTTTGCCTAGTCTACTCCTAGTAGGATGTGCATAAACCCCATGTTTCATGAATAGAGGCTGCGTCTGTCAATGAACGTAAGAGAAATTATTGTTTAATCACTGTTAAGTTCCATTAAGGAGCTTTCATCATTTCTCAAAAAGTTTTTTTTATTTAGAACCCCAGCACTGGTTGTTAGGTGAGCGCCTTACACCTCCTTTTAAAACTAACATTGATGTAATTCAGACAGGTTTTCTTTTGTCTGTAATTCAGGTGGGCTGCATAACTAAAATTTCACTTACACATTGTGTTTTCACCAGTATTATCTATGGGGGTGCTGTAGCCTGTCTCTCCTGTCTTTCTTTATTCAAATCGCACTGCCCTTGCGATCCGCAGAGGGTGTCAGTGCAATCATAATGACACCCCAAACTGTAGTCCTGACAGGGGTCTCTAAACTTTCTAAACAAAGGGCCAGTTTACTGTCCTTTAGACTTTGGGGGGGGGGGGCTGTGGCCAATGAGAGAGGAATAAATAAAATGTCTCATCCTTGGTGTCACTGGAAGAAATTTTGCCCCATTGTTGGTGTCAATGGGAGGAACTATGCACATTCAGTGGTGTCATTATGAAAAATTGTGCCTCATTATTGGTGTCCTTGGGAGGAATTGTGCCCCATCTTGGTGTCATTGTGCCCCACTGTTGTTATCTGTGGGCGAAATAGTGCCTCAAGGGCCAGATAAAGACAAGCAGAGGGCCACATCCTGCTCCTGGGCCGCACTTTATATACCACTGCTGTAACTGATACATTTGCAGGAGAGCTTGTGCTGTTTAAAAACAGACTTACTGGCAGGATCACCAGGTGACAAATAAGAGAAAATGCAGTCATCACATCTAAGAATTAGTAAACTGCAATATAATAAATGTTTAGGTTTGGGTTTAATACTGCTTTAATTTTTGCACTACTATCCAGCTAAAATCTCCACTTGTAATCAATTTTGGCAAATTTCAGCTTGGAAATTGCATCAGTTTTTCCTACTTTATTAATACCTTGGTCTTTTGCTTTTCAAATTGTAAGAAATTATCCCCTGCACATAGTGTTACAGTTAGGTATGTGCCTTAGTGAACACTTCACGGTGCAAGTATGGCTATTGGTGTCAGCCGATTGGTCTTCAGCAGTAACTTGTTTCTCGATCTCCAGTTGTCCCAGTTCTCTGGATTATGCACTGCACTTCTGACACTCATTGAATCTGACTTGCTGCTGCCATCAGCCCTGGCCCATTCTCCTGACCTGCCTTCCTTTCCTGTAACTTGGAGATCAGCAGCTGCTGACCCTGGCCTGTTCTCCTGACTATGATCCTGTACCTTGCTGGCCATCTACTGCTGACCCTGGCCTGTTCTCCTGACTATGATCCTGTACCTTGCTGGCCATCTACTGCTGACCCTGGCCTGTTCTCCTGACTATGATCCTGTACCTTGCTGGATGTCTACTGCTGACCCTGGCCTGTTCTCCTGACTATGATCCTGTACCTTGCTGGACGTCTACTACTGACCCTGGCCTGTTCTTACTGTGATCCTGTACCTTGCTGGACGTCTACTGCTCATCCTGGACTGTTCTCCTTATTATGATCCAGTACCTTGCTGGACGTCTACTGATCACCCTGGCCTGTTCTCCTGACTATGATCCTGTACCTTGCTGGACGGAGGTATAGGGACACACTGGACAACCAGCAAATAGCAGAATGGCAACAAAGGTATCTAGTGCATCTTCTTACCACTTCACCTCTTTGGCTCCCTCAGCTATATGACAAGAACCATTCAGGAAACATGTACAGGTACAACAAAAATAAATATATTTTTAAGCAATTTATTGCACATGAAAATCAACTTATGGAACAAATTTTTAAATATACAAAAAAAAAATGTTCACAAGAAAAGAGACACAGTCTCACACTGGAGGGTGCTTTTATATAAAAATAATCCCAAAATAAAGAATAGAATTCATTATAAAACAAGCAAATTGAAAATTGTAGTATTGATCACATTTTCCTTTAGAGGTCTGAAGCAAATCTGCTCCGGTTTTTAAAATCTCTGTATGCCATATTTACATCTTTTTTACAATGGGGGATTCGGCCAAAGGGTTCATGATCCTTAAAACAGGAGGTAAACACTTCATCCACAGCCCTCTCTGCTGCCTCTCGGCTGAGGTCTCTTACGGCCAGTATAGAACGAAGAGCTCGATCTCTGACACAAGCCTGTTTAAAAAATAGAAAGAGGGTTTAAGATTATTCCTTGTAATATCTTCTGCATCTTTTCTTATGCTTGCTATACATATAACAATATGGTGAATTGATTAAAGATTCTGATCTTTTAGAAATCAATTGCACTAAATAGTCTGTTTTATCAGTAAGCAATCCTTGTAACTGAAAAGTAACATATTGTTCCTAGTGGAAAATCCAGCCCTAATTAATCTTTTTCTTTGTAGCTTAAAAAAAAAAAAAACACCACAATTGTAAACCTTTTAAAAAGAAAAAGGAAGAAAAATAATAGTAAAACATGTCATACTTAACTGTTCTGTGCAATGGTTTTGCACAGAGCAGTCCTGATCCTCCTCTTCTGGGACCCTCCACTGGCGGTCCTGGCTCCAATTCTTCAGAGAGTGACCTCATAGGAAGCTGCTTCTTATGGGGGCACTGGTGTGGGCTTGGTCCTGAGCCCTGCAGCCTGTGCACATAGACACAAACAGCAAGGCTTGGGCCCTCTCCCTCGCCACAGGATCTGACTGACAGCAGCAGAAGACAATGGCTCCTGCTGCTGTGAGGAGGGAGAGAGCTGCTGCTCTCAGGCACAGCACATTCAGGTAAATTTAAGGGGGGGGGGGGGGGGGGATACTGTGGCACAGATGCTTTTTTACCTTGACGCAGAGAATGCATCAAGGTAAAAACCTTAAACCTTTAGAACCACTTTAAAGAAAAATTTTGATTAAAACTATCGGGATCACAGGGAAGAAGTTCACTCTGGATTAGTGACACCCTGGGGTTGATTTAAAGTGATTGTAAAGTCTCCTTTAAAAAATAAATAAAACTCCTCTGTGCAGTGGTTTTGCACAGAGTGGCCTCGATCCTCCTCTTCTCAGGTTCCTCTTTGCTGCTCCTGGCCCCTCCCTCCTGTCGAGTGCCCCCTCGGCCAGCAGCTTTCTATGGGGGCACCAGAGTCGAGTTGCAGCTCCATCAATGTATCCATTTAGACATGGAGCCCCCCCCCCCTGGCTGGCCAACTGATTTAAGTACTCACAGAATCGGCAGGCCCTGAGAGGAGGACTAAACCAACTCTGTGTCGTCGCCCCGGTAACGGAGGTCGCCGACAGTTAGTTTTAGTCAACCGGTCGGTCCCCCCCCCCCGAGGTACAGATTTACCTATGTAACTACCTCGACGTTGAGCTGAGACCACGGGGGTATCTTTCGACGACCGGCTCCCCCGTG
>BLSH010490787.1:3537278-3547906 GCA_018402905.1 Glandirana rugosa | reverse complement strand
TCAGAGTCTAGAGTGTGTGTGCTTACGGTAGTAAGTGTTTTCGTGTTCGGGCGTCGATCAAAAGATCAGGGACAGGGACCTTATCATTCGTTGGTCCAACATACGGGTTCATTGTGTTCTTCGACTAAATAAATTAAACTTTTAGAGGTGAATTATCAATCTCGCTTATAAGTAAAATAAACAAGTTATGGTCAGAAGGTTTTTTCATATAATGCATTAAGATAGAAAAAAACCTGCCTGGTTGAACTAGATGGACTTGTGTCTTTTTTCAACCTGACTAACTATGTAACTTTACAACTCCTTTAAGGAGTTGGAAATCTTCACTCAAATTGAAGCTACAGTCACTCTAGATACCTAAAATCATGTTCAGATGAAATAAACAAACAGGATTTTTTTTTCATGGTATTGAACAAATAAAATGAATATTCGCTCTAACTATTAAGTGGAGATTTTCAAATTAAATAAATCAGCTTCTTGTGTTACTTGGGCATACAACCTGGTTGCTTACTATTCCAGGGACAGGGACTAGAAAACTAGCTGCGGGCTTGTGCTTTTGTGAATGATGGCATTCGTGTGTGTGAGATCTGAGACTAATCACTTCAATTTTATGTAATTCCCCTATGGGAATGTCCATAAATTGGGCTTTTGCATGGGGTCGAACTTACAGCCAGCACAAACTAACATAAAGAGATGCTTATATTGCACAATGGGGCCCATGAATCATGAATCTGGTGGATTCAACAACTATTTTTAAAGTTCTGGTGACACTAACTAAACAATATTAATATAAAAATGAATAGACCATTCATATAACAAGAAGCAGCACAGTGTTGAGGTCATAATATCTCTCTACAAATAAGCATGCTTCTATCAGCACATTAACTAACTAGCTGGCTCCCTGTACTGCTTCTTTCGATCATATTCCAGCTCTGCTATACAGGGACTGCAAGAGGATGGCACCTGGCATTTAATGATGTATTAATAACTGAAGAGCTTCATTAAAGCAGTATTAAACCCAAAACAGTAATATAGTGCAGCTTACCAATGAGTTGTGGTAGCTGCATTAGTTTACTTTTTTAAGCTTTTTTCTCCATTTTCACCTGGTGATCTGGCCAGTAACACATCTCCTGTATTAGAATGCCCCCGGCTCTGTATGAATGAGCACAGGGACATATTTGTACAGCAGCATTGTCAGTCTGGGGGAGGGAAGTGTTAGATGGACCAGCCGATGTAGATTCACTTACATAATTTTAGATCTAGATACACAAATTGAATTTGAACTACAGCTAACACTGTATAAGCAGTTACAGCCACTAAACTTGTGGGATTAAGGTTTTACATGAATAAATAAAAGCTAACCATTGTAAGCACCCCTGCTAGTGTTGAATGGTATTGAATGGTATCTAACCCCTGCAACTGATTCATCTGCGAGAGCTTGTTCTTTTGAAAAACAACAGACTTATTGGCCAGATCACCAGGTAAAAATAGAAGAAAGGCCTAAGAAAACAAATGCAACCGTCACATCTGAGAATTGATAAGCTGCAATATGATAAATGTTTGCTTTTAGGTTTATTGCTGCTTTAATTTGTATATCTGCCTAGAGTACAATCTTTATTCAACATATCTGTTATATAGTTAACAATCAGTAATGTAAATTGCTCTTATTGCTAGACTTTGAATGTAGAGTCCCAAAAAAGCCACTGCCCCCACCTATAACGGGATTTTTCCTTTGCTTTTTTCTAACATATGTTGCCTTCCAATGCTACTTGCTGCAATGGCCAGTTATAGGTGGGGGCAGTGGCTTCCTTTTTTGCATTGCTGTTATATTGGTCAGGCAACACACTGACACCTTTGCAGCCATTGTGCTGGGTGTTCAGTGTGACCCTGTTAAGAAGGGCTGGACTCCCTTCAGTCTATCTGCCTTCATATATCCATCAGAATGCATGTGCTCCATTGTGGAGTTACCCATAAGTCAGTGATAGGAACTACAGATACCAGGGTGCCTTGGCGGGGCTCTGTAGCTTACGCATGCATTTGCAAGTGTGTGCAGACTAAACTCCTGTTTTTAATGCATACTGTTAGACAGGTTAGTTTGGTTGTCCGCAGGCTGGTCGGTAAGTGAGCTTGGAGTTGTCCTTGGCTTTTTTCTTGCAGTGTTAATTTCCACCAGCATTCTCCAAAGAACTGACCAGAAAAAGGTTACAAGGGTGTACATTTTGCAATGCATTTAAGAATATGTGGCATAGATCCCAGTAGGTAATTGCAGATACACAGAGCATATGGTAACCAGGACCTCAAATTTAGTCATGGTAATTTGATGGATCCGATTGGCAATCCCTATTAAAAGTAGAAGTAATTACTAGTACTAATACAAATATGTATTACTTTTACTACTTCTCAAAGTGTTAATATTGCATTGTGACTATACTTTTTTTTTGTAACCCTGCTTCTAAACTGTCTGGAACCTTTATCATCTTATTTAATAGCACCTTGACACTTTATCTTGATTACATTCCAAACCATTTTATTAGGCTACTATGGGTAGTATGGATGGGTACAAAATATAGCCAAACATATTCTTCACATACCTGATGATGCTGTTTAAATCCAAAATTGAATCGGCTAATTTCATTGCTTATGGAACAATCTCCACTAAGGTTAGCAGCTCTGATCTATATAAACAGAGAAGACAAATATCTGCCTATTATGGGTTACTTGAAATCCTCTCAGGATATGTAGTGTAAAAGTAATTTAGGCCAATTTACAAAAACGGAAGCAAAGCAAACAAGCACAAGTCAGTAGCAGCCAATCAGATTTCAAATAAATCAGATTTCTATAAGCATCTGCAACAATTTTCTCTACCTTAGCTTTTTTAACATGAACTCTCTTGTCTTACATCTAGACAACAAACTGTGAAACGTATGTAGGCTGCAATTGCTAACCTCGCCAGAAAATGCTGGAACCTGGATGGCATGCTTATGCAATGGATTCAATGTTCTTTCAGTCACTAAACCTAGTAAGCAAATCAATGGATCTCACTTCACTTGCCGCATACTTGCTCTTGGTCAGTGACACAGAAAGTACTGAAGCCAGAGACAGTCGTGCCAAAGGTAGTTCAGGTTGTCCAAAATGTGAAATAACTATAGGTAGAGCCCCACTGGGTGCTTTTTAGCTCTCTCAAGAATGTCTCCTTGTAATGACAACTCTTTGCCATATTCCCTGGCTTTGTTCCTACTTCATTCAGAGCTTTTGTCATTATCTATAATATCAAATAAACTAACACTGCAAAAAAAGAAAAAGGAGTATGAGCCAGTGGGATCTGGTTGGTTTTAATTTCCATTAACTACCAAACATCTTTGCCTGGAATGGCCTTTACATGCAACATATTAGGATACATGGTAAATGCCACGTCTGACTTATTTTAAATTTGCATGCTTCAGGATGGTCATCCAGAATGTAGCTTCAATACCTAGCGACTCACTGATCCAGAACAGCTTTTTAGACATCACTGCCTGCATTCTCATTTTAGGTCAGTGATTCACTAAGAAGGGTAGAGGAAGCTGACAGATGGAAAGTATACACATTTAAAAACACTCATAAAAACTCAGGAGTGGCAGCTACCATACTACTATGGTCACAGGCTCCCTTGGTGCTAGATATGTTCCACCCATTGTGGGCTCCTGTTGTAGTTTGACAGTACTGCTTTGTGATGCAATAACAAAATACACTATATTTACTCATTCTCTTTGTCTCCTTTTTATTTCTTCTAGTTGATCCAAATTGAGATAATACTTAGGAGGCACATCTATGATCTCTTCAATAAATATCAAATACAAAAAAAAAAAAGAAAAAAAAAAAGGGGGGAGGGGGATGCACACTGCATTCACTGAAAATTAATACTCTGTATATTGATGTGTCCTTTTTAATTTGCGCTCTAAATAACAGAATATACATAATGGTATTTTACCTGGGAAGATCCACGGGCCATTTTTTACCAAAACTTAAATAATCAGTGTTGTAGAATTGGACTGAGAATGGTGTGTGCACCCTTATTATATTATTTGTATTTAACTAAAGTGGTTGTTAATTCATCTTATCCTCTCTGTACAATACTATATGTCCCCGTGTTATGTAAAAAATCTGCCTCTCTGTACCTATATATGCTCCGTTCCCGGCGCTCAGCTGACTTGTCAGCGCTCTTCTCTCTCCGCTTACAGATCCAGCCAGAGAGGAGGAGAGAGCTGACAATCAGCTGAGCGCCGGGAGCATGCTCATATTAGGTACAAAGCAGTGGATTTTTTTTACATAACACAGGCACACGCAGTATTGTAGTACCAAGGGGATAAGATTACTTATGTTATGAGAGCAGCAGGCGTGGGTACGAGGGGAGGTGAGGACAGAGGAGACATAGGAGAGCAGACTGCGGATGACGGAGAAATGTACCTGTGACTCCGGCTTCACAGCCCTGCAACCCTGATAGATCGTGGTCTCCATACAGGGGGGAGGCCATAGCCAGGCAGGATCAGCCAGGTATTACAGGTGATATAGGGGGCCAAAATGACACAGCACAAGTGCTGTGCGGTATAACATGTTTTAAGGGAACAGGATCTTTATTTTTTTGGGGTTAGTAAACACTTTAACTCATGTACTACTATAAGGATCACTGGTGGGAACAGCTGACAATATTGATCAGCAACTAGCAACAATTTTAGTGATGGTTGTGTACTCCTGCGCTACCACTTAATCAATAGTTAAGGTGTATTTACATTCCTATGTGAAAAAATACCAAACTTCAATAAAATTACCAAAATAAAAGGAAATTTCTTGACAGCTGCTAGCACTTTTGCCATTCGTGACTATCCAGTAATGTATAGATTTAGAGAGTAGTGCAGCGCTATCTCCAATAGTGTTAATATGCAATAAATGAATACATGTTAAATAAAGTGACTGGTGAAAAGGTTAATAAGCAGTGCTGATTGTTTAACAAAATATATTGGGTTGACAACCACTTTAAGGCCTCGTTCACACCATGGTGCAGAGATGTCAATTTTTCGCCATAAAATATTGTTCTTTACGTGCCCTGTTCACACCACAATGTGCAGATTTTTTTTTCTGCGCAGGAATCTGCAACGTGCATGCAGTTTTCTGCACGTGAAAAAAAAAAAAATCATGACATGACAACATGAACAGCGCACATAATTGATGCACATTAAAACAGATGTCTCTGTAAGTGAAATATATGTGGTTTTACCTTCGGGTCCCATCAGTTTTCATGCACGTATGGTGTGAATGAGCCCTTAAGCTACTAGTACATGTGCTGGCTCTACTCTTGAGGGTGCCTAACAACATCACACAACTTCCTTGGCTTCCCAGAGAGTTTTAGTCTGAGATTAACATTATCCACTGGCACCTACATACAATGACAATGTCAGTTTTGGTTGGATTTGCCCTATACATGTTCTTTTACAGACCACTGTGACCCTCTTAAAATACACTAATGTTGGTTCCATGGGTAAAGTGTGTAAGACTGCGCTATCTAATAGCACCTTATCAAAATATAAACATATAAGTGACCAAATTACATGTGAAAAATCATCTTTGTGAAAAAACAGGATATGTGAATATATTTAACCAATAAAATAAATAAAAACAAAAATCAGTGTAACCAATATAAAAACGGTGCATGTTTTTTCACGAAGATGATTTTTCACATATAAGTTGGTCACTGTTATATGTTTATATTGAGGTGCTATTAGACAGCACAGTCTTACACAGTTTACACATATTTGTTTGTCTTATTATGACATTCTAAGTGTCACAGTCTTAATTGGCACATTTTTCACTGTCTTTTGTTGGACACTTTTTTTTTCAGAGTGCAGGTCAGCTGGTTACTCTAATGTTGGTTCGATACAATGAAATTAGAACACCACAATATCCTTGTCAGAAGATTTCCTTTAAAATGTTCGGTGATGGAAGAATGCATACCTCGGAGCAGGCTAAGTGCCGTACATTGTTAAACCAGTCAACATGGGCACGACAGTGATCAAAAGCGTGAATTAACTCATGTGTAACCACTCTGTTCATATGAGCTTGACTGTGTATATTATTCTGACACAAAACGATCTGTATGGGTAGAGAATAAAGGTTATTCACATGTTTTTGGGTATGGAATGATTTTCAGTTAAAGTGGAACTTTAGTCAGAAAATTAAGTCCTGCTAGACCAGTTCAGGCTGGCCCCTTTTGCAGGTATAGCGATGTAAAACATTAAAAATAAGTGCTTATACTGTTTAAAATCCAGTAATACACTGTCTCACTCTGCTCTGCACATGCTCAGTTGTTCTCGATTTGTAGGCACTGCTGAGTTTGTAGAGGCCGGTCTGCTGACAGCGGAGTTAAACCCTCCTATCCTTTACAGCCAAGGAAGCTGCTTCTGTTTGTTCTACAACTACTATGGCGCTGCTCATGTGATCAGTTATGACACCAAATATTTGATGGTTTGATAGTTTGGTTGAGGAAACAAGCAAATGTGACAGTTAGCAATCCTGGAGTGTCAAAAAAAAAAAATGACATTCCCAGCATGTGCAGTAAAATTACTGGATTACATACAGGATTACTGTCACATTGGTTGTGCACTTAACCAAAACTGTCAAACGGCTGGTGTCCTAACTGTCACATGTGCAGCATCATGGCAGTTGAAGAATAGACAGAGGCCAGGATGGCAACTTCCTTGGCTGAAAAGGATAGGAGGGTTTAGTTTCCGCTTTAATACAATGCAAGCATGTAATAAAGCAGTGTTCCACAACTAATTTTCACTCTTTTTTTCTGTTTTGAAACATTGCATATTGGTCTACTACAGTCAGGGAATTAAACCCCACTGATTTAGCGGTTTCTCAAAACAGTTACATTCAATGAATAGCTTGAATTATAACAGTTACAGTTAGTAGTGTGCTTATGTCAGTTCTTATCCGAAATGTCAAGCCACCGAATAGCTGGGGTCATAACTGATCTCATGTGCAGTCCCATGGCAACTGTATATCAGAGGCCAAGATGGCAGCTTCCTTGGCTGTAAAGCAGGGGTCTCAAACTGGCACCCCTCCAGCTGTTGCAAAACTCCCATCATGCCTTTGCCTGTAAATGTCATGCTTTAACTGTCAGCCTTGCAATGCCTCATGGGACTTGTAGTTTCACAACAGCTGAGGGCCGCCAGTTTGAGACCCCTGCTGTAAAAAGGATAGGGAGGATTAACTCAACTTTAAGGCTGGCTTCACATCTGTAGCTCCCTGAATCTGCAGCACCCTACTATTTACTTGAATTGCCACCTAATGCATATTCATTTCAATGCACCACAACAC
Source organism: Glandirana rugosa (assembly GCA_018402905.1). NCBI lineage: Eukaryota > Metazoa > Chordata > Amphibia > Anura > Ranidae > Glandirana > Glandirana rugosa. The sequence continues at coordinate 3,540,553 of BLSH010490787.1, read as the reverse complement.
ATGGGAACAAAATGGTTAATGTCCATTTCTTGTACACTGTCAATTCTATATAAATGGACAAGTTTAAAGTATATCTCAAGGCAAAAAAAATAAAAATAAAACAGAAACACACATATGCCTCCTTGATCCATCTCTCCAGCTGACTGAATCGAATATCCCCCACCAGTGACCAGATCGCTAATCAGTGGAGCTATTCTGTAAAAAGCTCAACTCCTCTACCAAGAAAGCCTGGGGAAGTCAGGAATGGGGAAAAGATCATCAACAGGAAAATGACAGCCAACATTAGCGACTCTTCTGTTTGCCTTCTTTGGACACAGCTTACATGGTTCAGGTCCTCTTTAAATGTTTTTTTGATCAATGGATTAGGATATACATGACTTTTTGGATATACCCAAGGTTCGTCTTTATCACAACAGGTTGGTAAGCATGTGTCCCAAAACAGTGCTAGCAGAAGGAAGTTAGAAGACAAATGTCACAATGGCTGTATAACACTTTTCATTCGATAAAAATGGGTTTACAAGAAAGGAAAACTTTGTATGAATGTTTGCCAAGTGCCAGTACCAGGTGAGGTGCAACTATTCTCTCACATTTCCTGGTTACATCATTGCCATATTGTTATTTACAAAGGAAATTAGGCGTTACTACTTTCACTTACTTCAGAAGTATCTGCATCAAAACCTCCACTTACTGATCCTTGGCAGTCTTCACAAGCAAAATGTCTGTCCTTGGAAACTGCACTGAAAAGTGGAACACAATTGGTTATGAGAAATTGTCTGTGATCTTGAGGAATATGAATTTTCCTAGGCTCTATTCAAGTAGCCATTAACAAAGCTATAGGTTTTAGGATATTTGTGCATGAGCATTCAGATTCATTACATGCTCTATGGTATAGTTATGAATTTTACAGATACACCCACTAAATGTAGCAACACGCTATTACAATGGAATATGAATGAACCAGACTTTTCTCAAGCATTAAAACATTTAGCATTATTTGATCATACTGCAAGTGGCAATAAAGCTCACTTAGCTATAGTTATAAGCAATAAAAAATGGCTATTTCAATAAATGATGATTTGTGATATATTAGTGCTTAGCACAGTTTTTAGTGGTTATTAAATCAAGTCTAATTGATCTATGACAGTTTTACATCCATTTGTGTATTTAACTTAAGAGACTTACCAGCCAGATTGTTTCATGGCATCTAAAAGTAACTTGGCATATGGACCTAATGAACAACAAAAATAATATCTAAATGTATGACATTATATGCAGTATTCTGCCAGCACTGAATGTGTAATAGGTAAATGAAAAGGGGCATTTGCCTTAAAAACGTCAACTCCAAGCCTGATGGAGGTTCCGGATCAATCAAATGATTGCTGTAGCGTGGCAGCTCTCTACTGCCTATAGTGGAGCCCCAACAGGTTCAGCCCGCGTTCACATCGGGCGGTTTGGCATGCGATTTGACATGTCAAATTGCGTGCCAAATCGGCGGCTATTGCCAGCAATGGGACCATCCGACTTGATGCGATGCTGACTTTGCGTCACCGCACCGATTCCCAAATGTAGTTCCTGTAGTGCTTCTTGCGACTTCGGGGGCAATTTGAATAGACATCTGTACATGAACCTGTACAGAGGTCTGTCAAATTGCCCCTGAAGTCGGACTGCATTGCCGGTTTGAAATCGTGCGAGTTCAGATTTCAAACCCGCCCTCAGTGTGAACCTGGGCTCAAGGATAACTATCTTGTATAGATTGAAAGGCTAAGCGCAGCAAGCCACATGAGTTAGGCTCCGTTCATACTAATGGAACTTGTCATGAGACTTTGGACACAAATTCGCATGACAAGTTGCAGCCCAGTGATTTCAATAGCACCCGTTCCAATCTATGCAACTTAACCACTTCAGCCCCAGAAGGATTTACCCCCTTAATGACCAGAGCACTTTTTACAATTTGGCACAGCGCTGCTTTAACTGGTAATTGCGCGGTCATGCAATGCTGTACCCAAATGAAATTTGCATCCTTTTTTTCCCCCCACAAATAGAGCTTTATTTTGGTGGTATTTAATCACCTCTGCGTTTTTTATTTTTTGCAATATAAACGAAAGACCGAAAATTTTGAAAAAAAAATATTTTTTACTTTTTATTAAAAAAATACAATAAACTCAATTTTTAGTCATACATTTTTGCCAAAATGCATTCAGTCACATGTCTCGGGTAAAAAAAAAAAAAAAAAAAGTAAATAAGCGTATATTTATTGGTTTGTGCAAAAGTTATAGCGTCTACAAACGAGGGTACATTTTCTGGAATTTACAAAGCTTTTATTTTGTGACTGCCTATCTTATTTCCTGAGGTGCTATAATGGAAGGGCAGTACAACCCCCCCCCCCCAAATGACCCCATTTTGGAAAGTAGAAACCCCAATGAATTAGCTGAGAGGCATGTTGAGCACAGTGAATATTTTATTTTTTTGTCACAAGTGAAAAAAATTACAAAAAAAAAAAAAAAGATAAATGATATATTGCTCACACATGCCATGGGTATATGTGGAATTACACCCCAAAATAAATTCTGCTGCTTTTCCTGAATAAAGGGATACCACATGTGTGGGACTTTTTGGGAGCCTATCCGCGTACAGGACCCCGAAAACCAAGCACCGCCTTCAGGATTTCTAAGTGTGAAAATCTTTGATTTCACTCCTCACTACCTATCACAGTTTCGGAGGCCACAAAATACCCAGATACCACAGCCCCCCCTCCCCCCAAATGACCCCATTTTGGAAAGTAGACACGCCAAGCTGTTTGCTGAGAGGCACGTTGAGTATTTTGCAGATCTCGCTTTTAGTCACAAAGTTTTAAAAATTGAAAAAAGAAAAAAAAAATGCTTTCCTTTTCTTTGTTCATTTTCCAAAACAAATGAGAGCTACAAAAAACTCACCATGCCTCTTAGCAAATACCTTGGGGTGTCTAATTTCCAAAATGGGGTCATTTGGGGGGATTTTACGCCCTTAGAAAGCCTGAATTCAGTGATTGGATTTTGGGGTTCTGTACTTGGCTAGGCTCCCAAAAAGGCTTACACTTGAGGTATATCCGTACTCAGGAAAAGCAGAAGAATGTATTTTGGGGTGTAATTCCACATATACCCATGGCATGTGTGAGCAAAATATCATTTACATAGTTAGTCAGGTTGAAAAAAGACACAAGTCCATCCAGTTCAACCAAAAAAAAAAAAAAACATTTATACACATGTATGTATGTATATATATATATATATATATAT
>BLSH010490787.1:3508847-3537268 GCA_018402905.1 Glandirana rugosa | reverse complement strand
CATTCTCGTATATATATATATATATATATATATATATATATATATATATATATATACACACACACATACACACACACACATCCAAATAATCCCATATACAATCCTTCACCCACAGTTGATCCAGAGGAAGGCAAAAAACCCCAGCAAAGCATGGATCCAATTTGCTATAACGGGGAAAAGAATTCCTTCCTGATTCCCCGAGAGGCAATCGGATTCACCCTGGATCAACTTTACCTAAAGATGTTAGTACCCAGTTATATTATTTACATTAAGGAAAGAATCCAGGCCTTTTTTAAAGCAATCAGTCGTGCTGGCCAAAACCACCTCTGGAGGGAGTCTATTCCACATTTTCACAGCTCTTACTGTGAAGAAACCTTTCCGTATTTGTAGATGAAATCTTTTTTCCTCTAGATGTAAGGAGTGCCCCCTTGTCCTTTGTGATGACCTTAAAGTAAATAACTCCACACAAAGTTCACTATATGGACCACTTATATACTTGTACATGTTGATCATATCGCCCCTTAATCTCCTCTTCTCAAGAGAGAATAAATTCAGATCCTCTAATCTTTCCTCATAGCTGAGCACCTCCATGCCTCTTATTAGTTTGGTTGCCATTCTCTGCACTTTCTCCAGTTCCCCGATATCCTTTTTGAGAACTGGTGCCCAAAACTGAACTGCATATTCCAGATGAGGTCTTACTAATGATTTGTACAGGGGCAAAATAATGTCTCTATCTCTGGAGTCCATACCTCTCTTAATACAAGAAAGGATTTTGCTTGCTTTGGAAACCGCAGCTTGGCATTGCATGCCATTTTTAAGCTTATGATCTACCAACACCCCCAGATCCTTCTCCACTATGGATTCCCCCAGTTGTACTCCCCCTAGTATGTGCGATGCATGCATATTCTTAGCCCCCAAGTGCATAACTTTACATTTATCAACATTAAACCTCATTTGCCACATAGTTGCCCAAATAGACAATTTAGTGACAACTTTGTGTGGAAAAAAAAATAAAAGTAAATTTTCCCGAAATATAAAATATTCCATGGACTCAACATGCCTCTCAGGAAACGGCTTGAGATGTCTACTTTCCAAAATTGGGTAATTTGGGGGGGGGGGTTTGTGATATCTTGACATTTCAGGGCCTTCAAAACTGTGATAGGTAGTGAGAAAGTGAAATCACCATTTTAAGCCCTTAGAAATCCTGAAGGTGGCGATTGGTTTTCGGGGAATTTAAGGATCTGTTTTAAATATAAAAATATCTGTTTTAGATACACAGAGTAAGTTCAAAGCAATGCATTTATATATTGACATGCAAACTTTTGTATAAATTTTTTTTTGAATGAATTCATGCATATGAGATAATGATATTTATTGATTTGTAATATTTGTAATTTTGAACAGCTGCTTCAAGTGCCAGTTCTATCAAAGATCCCCAGATGAAGACTATGCAGTCGAAACGTGTAGGGGTACTCGTATGAACATATATGCACTATTGTTGCTGTATTTTGATCAGTCTGTACTATTTATCCTTGCACTATACAATTTGGATATCCTTTTATATTTTATCCTTTCATATAATATCAATAAAGTTTTATATTTTCTATATAATTCATTGCCTCTTTTGGTGCCTACACAAAAGTCCCAACCAAATCCCCCTCTCCCCCTTTTTTGTATAATTATTTGGGATGTGTCACCATTAGTCGGTGACACACAGACACTTGGATATATTTGTTAAAGCTGCGAGTTGTTGTTTGAAGTGATTTACGAGGGACCAAATTTTGTGGAGCTGATCATATTTAGGGTCACCCCGAGAACGACAGTTCATTGTCATTGAAATGCACGAACCACAAGGTCTGCCCGTATCTAGTCCTGGCCATGGAAGCAGAGAACACGGGCATATGATGTATTGGGTCAGTGGACCAATATGACCGCAACTCACTTTTTTTAGTTATGCCCATGAGGAGGGAAAGGCCCAGAAAGGTCTTAAATTCGTAAACCGTAATAGGTTTCCATTCTCTGGCAAGTGACAAATGGGGATTAGCGGCGATGAATTGACCAGCATATAAATCGCTTTGGTCCACAATAGATCTATAGAGATCTTCCATGAAAATAGTGAATAAAAATCAAGGGGTGTAAAATAAATTGTTTCCACCTGAATTCCAGGTTACCCATGAGGGGGGGGGGGGTAGTATGGGCGCTGCAGAAGCTGTGGGCTGCCAATCAGGGCTTGCAAATGCAGCAGGAAGGTGGCTGGTGGCTGCGGGACATTACTTGTGCTAGCCACCTCACCAGCTTGAACTGCACTTATGGGACTCGCCACGTCACCAAGTGTTACTGCAGTGCTGGTTTGTCTATGACCAGGGTATACTAGACTACTGGTGCTTGCCAGTTCACCAGAAGGATGAGCAGTGCTTGTACTGGCTCTCTGCTCCATATAAGAGCCCTGTGGTTCTTGCATCTCAGCAACAGCAGAATGGGATCGGGTACGCCTGACCTTAGCAGGGACCACAACTCCGTTGTCAGTGCTATCGGACAGGGTGACACTGCTGTCTACAGATTTGTATGTTGAGCCTGAATCTGAAAGTGGAGCTTCCCCATCGCTCTCACCTGTCATGCTCAGCAATGTGCAGGCCTCTTCACTAGTGTACGTCTTGGACATTTTGGCCTCTAAATTTATCGGTACACTAGTGTGACTCACAGGCAAAAGAGCACCTGGTTGTCAGAGCCTGCTTCAATAGTTACCAAAAATTAACTGTTAGCGTTCGCAGGGATCAGGGGTGACTCTGCGAACACTACAGTTATGTGTGCTGTGTTTTGTAGGTGTCAGTGATCTATTGATACTGCACTTGGGTGGGCTGGGCAGGGTGGAAGGGCTAAAAGCAGGTGCTAGCAGGTATCTGGGCTGATCCAGCTAATGCTGCATTTTTAGGAACACTAAAGTACTGGGAACGTTAGTATAGATCTGATTAGATCACAGATATTGATCCGTTCAGATGCTATACTAGTAACGAACCTATCTAGTGTGTGTGTGCGCATGTTAGAGTGCCTGACTAATATGACCCTGCCTGGTATTTACGCTGACCCTAACTCACGCTAAACCCTAATTGAAGTCACCCGCCGGACGATCAGGGGGTTAAAACCTTTATTAGGTAGATACAACAGGTACCCTGACAAAATAAAAAACTAACGTCACCTGTGACAGTAACACAGTAATCACTAGTGACAGGGGGCAATCAAGGGGTTAAAACCTTTATAAGGGGGGTTAAGGGGGACCTACTACTACCTACCCTAAGGTGATTGAGTGTCACAAGTGACAAGTACCGTGATCAGTGAAAAATCTGATCACTGCACTAAGTGACAGTGACTGGAGTGAAGGGGTTAACCAGGGGGCGATCAAGGGGTTAATGGTGTGCCTCACGTGTCCTGGTGCCATTGTAGTGTTGTGTACTCATGGTAAGATGTCCTCTCCTCTTGAGCTGGAACCGAAAAAGGGCTCCACAAGGGGAGATGAGATCACTTCCTCTTCCTGTGTTTACATTACACAGACAGAGAAGGCATTTCATTCGCCAGACCAGAAATCATTGGTCTGGACCTGTAGATTGATCGGTTCTGTAGCGAATCTGATCGACCACATGCACGAGCGCGCTCCCTACCTGCAGGCGCGAGCGCCGTACAGCTATGGCGATTCACGCTGCAGTGCTAACCTGTCGCCGTATAACAACGGCGGCCGGTCGGCAACTGGTTAAAGTAGCAGAAACTTTGAAAAGGTCTCTGCACTACTTTGATACAACTTTCTTGTGACTTGAGTGCCAGAGAGTGTAAAATTAACCCAGATTAAGTTGTCCGTGTGCCAAACAGCGTAAGCTCCTCACCACAGCTCGCAGAAAATGCAAATCTACGAATAACTACCCAGCCTAAAAAAAGTCCTAAGGGGGATTCATGCATAACCCCTGAATTGTGTTGTCTGTCAACTCTAACCATATGCCACGCTGTCCAAAACTGAAGAAAAAACAAAATTATTTGGTTTTACATACACTTTAAGGCCTTATTCATATGGGATTTTAGTGCCAGCTATTGAAGAATCCATATCATTCCTGCAGGTGGATGCAGATGGTTGCAGCTCCTCAGCTTGTAAAAAGCAATGATAGGCAGACAGCAGTCGCAGGTGTTCAGACCTGTAATCTCACATGGAACGATTACCCACAGTTAGGGACAGATGGTCACCCCCGAAAGCAAACGGCTTGCGCACAAGGCTGATATATCCCTAACCACAAGGTACACCTGTGGATAGCTTCATCGCTGTTATCCTGTCATTACTTTGTACAAAATGAGTAACTATTCGCATCCACCTGTGAATCCAGCACAGAAATCTGCTAGATTCTTGCAGCTAAAATCCCAGGTGAATGAGGCCTGAAGCAAGTTTTTTCCAGTTTTAAGATGTTAAACAAAGACCATCATGGCAGTGCTGGCTGTCACATTCAGACAAGCTGCTAGCAGTCAATCAGAAGCTTCAGCACTACTGTCGATAGTCCACTGAAGCCTATTAGTACTTTGTGTTTAACGTCACAGTAGAACCGCATGATTATGGCCAAAATGAGAATCACAAATTTTTTTGCTTAGAATAAAGATCACAATTCTCACAAGGTAACATCTTACATATACAAAAAATTGGCCTAACAGCACTGTTTATTTATTTATTTTTTTTGAAAGTGTAATTTTTCCCAAAAAAATGCGTTTGAAAGACCACCGCGCAAACAGTGTGTGACATAAAATATTGCAAAAACTGCCATTTTATTCTTTAGGGTCTCTGCTAAAAAAAATATATATAATGTTTTGGGGTTCTAAGTAATTTTCTAGCAGAAAAAAATGGATTTTTACTTGTAATCAACAAATGTTAGAAAAGATTCAGTCTTTAAATGGTTAAACGAAACTCTTCTATGCACTGTGGAGTTCATTCCTTTGAAGTAGTTACATTGTATCTCTTCTAGCTTCTTTTATCAGCAATGGTCTCAAACTTGGCAGTCTGCCCAGATAGGAGAGACTCAAGTCACTCCGACTTAGAAAAAGATTCCTGGGGAGACTTCAGGCTAATTGCATTGACTTCAATTACAGTCAAGTCGCGCTGAGTCGCCCCACAAGTCGGACTCCATTAACTGCACTGAAAATCGCGGTAATGCATGATGGAGTTCGCGGGGGGGGGGGACGTGAATCGAGATCGCGATTTTATTATGATTAATTGTGCAGCTCTATGTCACAGCCAGGACTTCCATTGTACTTGCCTTAGAGGTTTCGTAAAAAACCTTTAAAATGCCTTGTAAGAGCTTGCTGTGCCCTTTACTCGTATACAAAAAAAAGCCTGAAAAAGAACCAAGGTGACTATCGCTACAGTAAAAAAAAAAAATGTGTGCGCTGCAAATCTGGTTACTCCTGCTGGCCCCTATGTCACTATGGTTTCCTGAAGGGATGTAAAGGTTGTTGGCAACAACCAGAGATTCCCCCACTTTGGAGGGATTTCATCCCACTTCCTGTTTTGGCTATGGAACAGAAAGTGAAGGTAAATTTCCCTAATAGGACACAGATGACAAAAAACAAATAACCCTTACTCTATCCAATGGCCTCATTCACACAGGTGCAGAGCACAGTACAAAGTAAACAGGCATGATTATGCAGCCTGGATTGCCAGGCATTTGCAAACATCCATTCGTATAAACGAATGCCAGGCTGCAGCTGTATGTATGTTACCACATATCTGAGCGTTTGCATGCATACAGGAACAGATAAGAGGGCCAATATGCAGTTAGTGATCTGGTCATCCATCTCTATAGACATGCAGGTGTTTGGATGTGTGGTGACATGCATACAGATGCAGCCTGGCATTGCTTTGTACAGGTGGAGGTTTGCAAATACCTTTCGCCCCAGGCTGTATAAAAACACTTATTTATGCTTTGTTCTGCACCAATGTGAATGACCCCCACACCCTGTCCCATAGCTATAACAGGAAGGGAGGCTATCCCTGGTTGTCAGTGTCCTCATTAGAAGGTTTCTACCTCCTTTACTGTCTGATAACTCAAAATATGACATTTTCTTTCACTTTCAGTGATAATGGACACCAGGACAAAAAGAGCCCTTTTACACCATGGCAGTTTTCAGGTGTTATAGCCTTAAAATAGCGCCTGAAAACTGCCTCTTGTGCCACCCAGTGCTTTCATTCTGGGGCGGTGCGCTTGCGGGACAGGGACAAAAAAAAAAAGTCCTGCAACCCGCATCTTTGGGGCGATTTGGGAGCGCTGTATACACCACTTCTACACTGCCCCTGCCATTGGAATGAATGAGCAGCACATCCAAAGAGCCTATAAAGCACTTCGGAAGTACCAGAACATGGGCACTTTTAACCCCTTCTTGGGGGTTAAAAGCGCCCCGCTAGCGGCTGAAAAGTGCCGCTAAAATGACGGTAAAGCGCCGCTAAAACTAGTGGTGCCCCAGTGTAAAAGCAACCATAGAGAGGGTGAATCTGTAACTGGGACACAGAGCACAATAAAAACCTGACAGGTGTCCTAATCCCTCTACACCAGTGGTTCTCAACTCCGGTCCTCGGGACCCACTAACAGGCCAGATTTTAAGTATTACCTTGGGGAGATGCAGACTAGAACACTGCAATCACGGAGCAGCAAATGATATCACCTGTGATGTATTTCAGTTATCCTGCAAACCTGGCCTGTTAGTGGGTCCTGAGGACAGGAGTTGAGAACCACAGCTCTACACTCCATCCAACAATTGGGCTTCATATCTACTTAAAAAAAATACTTTTCCCTGACTTCCTGTCTGGTGATCAGGACAGGAAGTGAGGAGAAATCTCTCTAACAGGGAGCAGTACACACCTGATGATAACCCTTCCCTGCTTTATTGCAAACTAATATATGTTATCTGTATATGTAATATGTTAGTGGAGTATCATGATGGAAGTGTGTCCCATACTTGTCTCCATAGTAATATTCAGCATCTTGTGACACCTGGACATGGCTGGATGGTGTGCCTCCTTCTTGTCCTCCCAGCTCTGCCTCTCTGGAAACACAAGGAACCCGTGCCCTGCATTTGCCGACCTGTCTTCCTCCATGGGGCCCCTCTATCACCTTTACAGCTGTCTCATCTGCCCTCCTGGCCAGGGGGCCGCCATGATGACACGTCACTAGAAGTTGCCTTGGCGCGTCCCCTACGTCACCTGGTCCATCGCAGCCATCTTACATATGGGAACAAGGGAAACACTAAAAGACAGATATCATTATTAATAAGGCGCCGGTGTTAATCTGACGGACCACCGGGTGTATTGTCTAATAGATAATTCTTTTGTACAAGACACTGGTGCCGCTCACTCCTCCAGCTTCCGGTATCCGGGTGAAGCATCTCCATGGTGACGGTGGTGGCGCAAGGCACGCTGGGAGGTCGTGTATGGGAAGTGAGGAGCAGAGGAGGGGGAGCTGCAGGTAGGTGACATGTAACAAGGGGTTCGGGGTGATGTAGACACCCAGGCTGGAGGGAGATGGGGGGGTCCTTAAGAAAATGATAAGGTCTGCCTAAAGCAGTGCACTGCATGGGAGAAGAGGGGAATCCTCCATTCATACAGATAGCATGCTCTGCACTGCTGTATTGGGGGTGGTATTCATGGGGGTTTGTTAACTAAAGCGGGAGAGTGCAAAATCAAGCTCACTTCTGCATAGAAACAAATCAGCTTCCAGGTTTTATTGCCAAAGCTTAACCAGTTAAGGGCCGAGCCTCTTTTTGAGCCTGGGTTCACATATGTGCGATCTTAGAGACCGCATGTGATTCGCACCCGCCCTACAGGTACCGATCACATGCGATCCCTGAGCAATGCAAGTTCAGCCATACAGTTGTATGGCTGAACTCGCACTGGATTCGCAAAAAAAAGGTGCATGTACCCTTATTTTCCCGCACTAGAATCGCATCGCATGGGTGTGCTCACCTATGCAATCCGATTCATGTGCGAGTTCACAGTTCGCACTGCGATCTGTGAACATAACTGGGAGTGTCATTAACTTTGTAATGACACCTGCAGTGGTTCGCAGAAAGCAGTGTGATCTGCCCGCGGGAAGAATGCGATGCGGGAACCATCTCTATAATCGTGCCAACGCCCGCATCACACAAGAGTGAACCAGGGCTCAGACTCGGTGTTTACAAGTTAAAAATAGGATTTTTTTTTTTGTTTGCTATAAAATTACTTAGATTTACCAAACATTATATATATTTTTTTTCTAACACCCTAGAAAATAAAATTGCGGTTGTTGCAATACTTTACATCACACCGCATTTGCGCAGCGATCTTATAAACGCCCTTGTTTACAAAAAAAAAAAATCACTTTTTAAGTTAAAAAAATAAGACAACAGTAAAGTTAGCCCAATTTTTTCCATATTGTGAAAGATAATGTTACGCCGAGTAAATTGATACCCAACATGTCATGCTTCAAAATTGCGCCCACTTGTGGAATGGCAACAAACGTTGGCACTTAAAAATCTCCATTGGCGACATTTTAAAAATTTCTACAGGTTAGCAGTTTAGTGTTACAGAGGAGGTCTAGAATTATTGCTCTTGCACTAACGATCGTGGCGATACCTCACATGTGTGGTTTGAGCTATGGGCCTAAGGGACATTTGGCGTCGCTTCCATCCTTCAATGCTATGGAGCTGAGTGGGCGACATCTAATGCTCACTTGGCATTCAGGCATTGTGACAAGTGGACCTGATTGTCTCTGCTGCTACCGGTGGGTCCGGAAAGTGGGACGACGGAAAAGTGGCGGGAGGGGCATCTCTCCCGCCCCAGATAAAAGTGATCTTGCAGCGAATCCACCGCAGAAACCACTTTTATCTGAAAGCGGGCCGCTCGCTGTTTAAAAAAAATACCTGGGTTATGGCAGCTATCTGCTACCATAACAATCCTATTCAAAGGCAAAGTACTGCCATATAATGACGGTGGGCGGTCCGAAAGTGGTTAATTGAACAAGTTGAGGTTAGAAGCTGATTGGTTTCTCTGCAGAGGTGAGCCTGATTTTGCACTCTCCAGCTTTAGTAAACAAACCCCATTGAGTCACAATGTTATGTCAAAGTAAAGCTAAAAAACGTGCGAACACCAGCGGCGCTTGTCATTGCTTTGTGCAAGCAGAGCACCGCAGCTTTCCACATACATCTTTCATCCCACCTACAACAATGTACTGTCCAAGTGACTGGGCCTTAGACAATTTTGCCAAAAAAAACAAAAACTTTTACTTATCTGCTAGCAAATTCTTAGGGTACTTTCACACTGGGGCGGTGTGGGTTTTAACGGCGCTTTACCTCTGTTATAGCGGCATTTTGGCAACACTTTTTGGGCAGCAGGGGGCGCTTTTAACCCCCCAAAAAGGGGTTAAAAGTGCCTGTGTTGCAGCGCTTCTGAAGCACGTTTCAGACGCTTTGGAAGCGCTGCCTATGCATTCCAACGAGCAGGGGCGGGTTGGGAGCGGTGTGCACAGTGCTCGCAAACCGTCCCAAAGATGCTGCTTGCAGGACTTTTCCTAACGTCCTGCAAGCATACCGCCCCAGTGTGAAAGCACTCAGACTTTCACACTGGGGCTGCAGGGGAGGCAGTTTTCAGGAGCTTTACAGGCGCTATCTTTAGCGCTAAAACGCCTGAAAACTGCCTCCGTGTGAAAGGGGTCTCATAATCTGCACACTGACTGTGACATATGTATAGTACAATGTATATTCTTGGCATCTTAAAGCGGAACTAAACCCTCCTATCCTTTACAGCAAAGGAAGCTTCTCTTAGCCTTTGTTTGATCTGCAGTTGTCATGGTACTGCACATGTGATCAGTTATGACACCAGCTGTTTGATGACTTGACAGTTTGGTTGTTTGCACAGGCAAATGTGACAGTCATCATTCGCGGCATGCCTTCAATGTAACTGTTTTGGGAAGCAAATTGGAAATAAACTCACCAATTTAAAATGGAACTTAAAGTGTTACTAAACCCACAACAGTAAAATCAGCCTGTATATGCAGTAAAGTATGCTTGTTAAACTCCCTGTGGAACCTAAGGGGTTAATCCTCTGCTTTGTGTAAAAAGGCTGTTTGATCCTGGCTTCTCTAATCCTCCCCTTCTTGCATTGTCCCTAATAATTTTCTGATAACATAGTGGTTATGGAGTCAGGCTGCACATGCTCAGTTTGGTGTGTATTGCTAGAGAGGTTTTTTTTTCCTTGGGAGAGTGCATGTGATCAGCACAGGGCTAATCAGCACTGTCCAGACAGAGGGTCAGGGGTCCTGCAGTTTCTCATAGGACAGTCAAAAAGCTCCTCCTACAAACTTTAACCAGTGCTCAGCTGGACACTGATAGAAGTCAGAAGACTGCTATATACTGTTGATGAGAAAAGGTATTTAGCAATTTCTATTTACTAAAATAATTGCATTTCCATAAGAAAAACAAAAAAAAAAAAAGGAAGGCGCGCACACCTAGTGCATTACCAGAGGCAATTTAAAAATATTTAAAAGGTTTAAAAAGTGGGTACTCGCAAAGTGGAATCTCTCAATAAGCCATAAAAACACTGCAAGGTACAATGCGGAACACATTGAAGGGTAAAAGCTGACATGTTTTGGGGGCGTATCCCCTTCCTCAGAGCTAAGCTACTCTGGATGCCAAAGCCAAGCGCATTTTAAAATATTTATTAAATTGTCTCTGGTAATGCACTAGGTGTGCACGCCTTCCTTTTTTCTTGTTTTTCTAGTGTTTGTCAGATTACCCCATCCGACGAGGGCAGCATCCGCCTGGTCTATAAACATTGATATCCTGGTTTCCTTTTACCATAGATGTCTTTTAGCGCTGGAAGTGACTGTTTTCTCTTGTAATTGCATTTCTATGTTTTGTGTAGTGTGAGAGACCAGATATAGTGAATGCAGGATCCTGGATTTAGTAACACTTTAAAGTGATTGTAAACGATCACTTGTAAAACATCTCGTTCAGTTTAAAATAGAAATGAAAGGCAAAACATTATTTGTATAGATTTAAAAAAAAACATTAATGCCTGTTTTCTATTTTTTTATACGTAATCACATTCCCTCTGTTCTCAGCTGCATGAGAGCTGGTGGGAGGAGAAGCAGCAGCACACTGAACTACCCAGTGAATGGTTGTGCAGTGGGCGCGTGTCAGAATAAGTCTGATCATTTGAGGAGAACATGCCAAATTCCCAGCATAGCTAGAGAACTGACCTCAGTGTGCTCTCCTGCTTAGTGTGGTCAGTTTTTAATAGGAAAGCAGAGGGACTGGCAGGAACACCAGGGATTTCACCCAAAGGAAGCAATACAAAAAGAACAGGATACTTTCTCGTACAAGTACATGGTACAGCAGGCACATTTCAGGAATATGAAGTATTGGTGTAACAAACGCTTTAAAGTGGTTGTAAACTCCCAAAAAAAAAAATATTAAAAAATAAAACCTGCAGGACAAAGGCATAGCTGCTGGTCACTGCACGGTTACTGAAGAAACTGTACCATCGGGCTGTTTCTTCAGTGTGCATGTGCCGATGACGTTGGCACATGTGGATACAGTGAATATCTCCTAAACAGTGCAAGTTTAGGAGATATTCACAGTACCTACAGGTAAGCCTTATTATAGGCTTACCTGTAGGTTAAAGTGGGGTAACGGGGTTTAGAACCACTTTACGTCAGAAAATGAATTCTTGATAGATCACTTCAGGCTGGCCCCTTTTGCAGGTATATTTATGTAAAACGTTAAAGATAAGTGCCTATACTGTTTAAAATCCAGCAATGCACAACCTCGACCTGCTCTGCACATGCTCATTTGTTCTCTATTCTCGGCGCTGTGCCTAAAATCAGACACTAGAGGCTGATCAGGTGACAGCTTTACGATTTTCTGTTGCTGAAGGGGGAAAAAAAGAAACAGGAATGACACAGACTGTGCCAATAGCACAGATTAGGGAGTGTGAAAAGGAAAGCAGGAGAGATGACAGGACAAACTCTGCTGCTAGGGAGACACAAAATACTTAAACATACAGAGGATTGCGTCTTATCTTATCTCCCTAGTGTTCTCTCCTTTCTTTCTCATCAGCATTGTAAAGCTTCTGTCAGCCTTCCTTTATATGAACCAAGATATACTATCAAGCTTGGAAATGCTCTTATTTTATTTGAAAAAGTGACATATAGTTTTTGAGATTTAGGAGAGGGGGAGAGTTACTAATAAGGCAGCAAGAAGAAACAGAAGCAATGCTGGAGGCTATTTACAACACACACTCATTGTGGTAGCATAATTATTAATGTGGAATGTATGTTCTTTTGTTAACCACTTCAGCCCCGGAAAGTTTTACCCCTTTCCTGACCAGAGCACTTTTTGCGATTCGGCACAGCGCCGCCTTAACTGACAATTGCGCGGTCGTGCGATGTTGTACCCAAACGAAATCTGCGTCCTTTTTTTTTCCCCACAAATAGAGCTTTCTTTTGGTGGTATTTGATCACCTCTGTGTCATTTCTGATCACCGCTATAAACAAAAAAGAGCGACAATTTTGCAAAAAAAAAAAAAATTCTTACTTTTTGCTAAAATACAAATCCAAAAAAAAAATATAAAAAAAACATTTTTTTTCATCAGTTTTGGCCGATTTATATTCTTCCTCATATTTTTTGGTAAAAAAAATCGCAATCTGTGTTTATTGATTGGTTTGTGCAAAAGTGGCCGCGTTTACGGATGATGAGAATTAATTTCTGGGGTTTTTATTTTATTTTTTATTTTTTACTAGTAATGGCGGCGATCTGCGATTTTTAGCGGTACTGCGATATTGGGGCGGACCTGTTGGACATTTTTGACTCTTTTTTTTTGGGACCAATGACATTTATTCAGCAATCAGAAATGTAAATGTCCACTGATCACTGTATAAATGTCATTGGCAGCAAAGGGGTTAACCTGCAGGGGGAGATCTAGGGGTTACCTGTATTCCCTAGGTGTGTTCTAACTGTGGGGGGGTTGGGCTACCATGGGCATAAGAGATCTAACTGATCCCAGTGACAGGGATCAGTAGATCTCCTATGCCCCCACTAACCTAGTGGGGAACCACCGTGTTTACATCGGCGGTTCCACCGTTCTTTGGCTGTGGTCGCTCATCGTGGCTCGCCGGCGGACATCGGGTCCGCCCAAGCCACGGACACACTCCTCAGGAGTACGGCGGGCATGCGCCCCCTAGCGGCCACCCGCAGATCGCCGCTTTTTTACGGCGATTCGTGCTGAGCGTTCACACTGCCGCCGTGAATATACGGTAGGCGGTGTGGAACCAGTTAAAGAACATTACACTTTTCACACTGGGACGGGCAGGGTGGTAGTGGTAAAGCGACGGTAGTTTTAGTGCCACTTTACCGCTGTTATAGTGGCGCTTTGGCATCGCTATTCAGGCGGCAGCGAGGCGCTTTTAACCCCTAACTAAGTAGGGGTTAAAAGCGTTGGCATTCATTTCAATGGGCAGGGGCAGTGTGTACAGCACTCCTCCACCGCCCCAAAGATGCTGCTTGCAGGACTTTTTTTTCCCATCCTGCAAGCGCACCGCCCCAGTGTGAAAGCGGGCTTTCACACTGGGATGCATTAGGAGGCAGTTTGGAGGCCCTTTACAGGCATTATTTTTAGCACAAAAATGGCTGTAAAGTGCCTCAGTGTGAAAGGGGTCTTATTTTATCAAACTGTTTTGGGTAAAGTTTTGTTTTAACTGTTTCCCAAAATCGTTAAAGCGAAACTAAACCCTTGTATCCTTTTCAGCCTAGCTTCTGTTTGATCTGCAACTGCCATGGTGCTGCTCTTGTGATCAGTTATGACTCCAGCTATTTGATGGTTTGACAGTTTGGTTGAGTGCACAACCAATGTGACAGTTAGTATTCCCGGCATGATGGGAATGTAACTGTTTTTTGAACAGGGGCGGAAGGGGGACCAACAACAAAAAAAAAAAAAAGTTTTTTTCCTTTTTGTCTGGGTAGCCGCCGGAAGGGGCGCGTGGAGCTCCTGCCCCCCCTTTTCACACCCCCCCTACCCCCGCACCGCACCCCGTCCGCCTGCGCTATCATTTTTTCGTTTCGCCGCCATTTTGCGGCGGACAGCTGCCATTTGCCGTAACCGCAGACATTTCTGGTCTATGGGGCTTTCCCTCTAGCGCTCAGAGCGGCCATTTGCGGTACTGCAAGCCTCTGTACAGGGGGTTTTGGCCTCTAGTGTCTAACGGCGGCCATTTTGACCTCATGTCTCTGCAATAACGTGCATACAGCGTTTTCCCTTCTCTGTGGAGCGGTGGTGATCGGACGGCGCGGCTCTTCTGACGGTCCTCTGGGTTACTGGCAGCACAAAAACAGCAAGTAACAGCTGGGCTCCCCTGTGGGTGCTGGTGGCGGCGGGTGCAGTCCTCCTGGGTTCCCTGGTGCGCTGTGGAGTGGTGGTGTGCGGCAGTGTGGGGGTGCCTCATCCTCTTTAGTACCACGGGTGTCACTGAGAGGGGTCTGGGGGCAAAAGGCAATGGCAGATTACACTGCTGGACCTGCTGAGGAGGCATCAACGGCGGCGCAATCTGTGCAAGGGGATTTTTTGGACGAGCTGCGGGCGGTCTTTAGTGAATATCTTCCCCCGGCGGAGGTCGCCCAACAGGCCTCCAAGAAGCGTCCCCCTCCCCCCCTTATTCATCAGGGGAGGGTTCTGATTCGGAAGTAGCCTCTGGGGTCTCAGGGACCCCAGTGGACCTATCTGATGGGGAACTGGGCCTATCGGACGGTGAGGAGTATCAAGGGGCGGCGGCTGCGTGCGAAAAAGCGTTGGTCGCCGCCATTATCACTGGCATTCGCACTACACTGCGATTGAGCCAGGATGCTGAGTCACAGACTTCTGCGTATGTGTGTGGGTCCTCTAGACCCCCTAAGGCCCCCAAGGTTTACCCCTACAATCAATTTTTTGGCGACGACTATCCCTCTGGAAGAGTCTCCTTCTTTCAAGGACCCCGCTGATAGGAAAACAGAGGCACTTTTAAGGTCGCTCTTCCTGGTGGCAGGTTCTGCTGTGCGGCCAGCCCTGGCGTCCGCCATGGCGGCTCAACATCTGTCTGAGCGTATGGCGGAGCTCAAGTCCGATCTGGAATGTGGCCGTCTGATGGATGCTCTGCAGAGGGCTGAGTTTTTGCTCCAAGGGTTCAAATACCTTTGTGATGCGGCCGTTGATTTACTGCCTATGTTATTCAGGATATCGATTTTTGCTGTTATCCTCAGAAGGATACTCTGGTTGCATTCTTGGTCTGGCGACCATGCTTCCAAAAAAAAAAAAAATGTCTTGCTGACCTCCCCTTTCAGGGTGGTCGTCTATTTGGTCCACGTTTGGATGAGATCATAAAAGACTTTACGGGAGGTAAGAGTACCTTTCTTCCGGAGCACGGGAGGCGCGAGTTTTGCCGTAGACAGGGGCCCCCTCCCTCAGGGCAGAAAAGTTTTTTTCGCGCCCCGAGCGCAACAGGTAAAGGGACCCGCCCCGGTAAGGTCGCTGCAGGGGCCGGTAAGCGGCAGTGGCAGCGCAAAACCGAAAAGGCGGAAGACAAGCCTTCCCAAGCCTGATGGGTTTCCCCCACCCGGGTTTCGGGTGTGGGGACGTCTTCTGGGGTGCGCAGACCGGTGGCTGGCTCACATTCCCGATCGTTGGGTCTGGGAAGTGGTGTCCGCTGGGTACAGGATAGAGTTCAACACTCTACCCCCAGACAGGTTCTTCCCATCAAACTTAGGGCTCCCGCAGGATCGCCGGGTGGCCTTTTTCGGGGCTGTTCAAGCACTTTCAGACCAGGGGGTAATTGTGCCAGTACCTCCAGAAGAGAGGTTTCTACTCAAATTTGTTCGTGGTCCCCAAAAAGGGGGGGGGGTTCGGCCAGTGCTGGACCTGAAGGCCCTGAACCGGTATGTCTGGGCGCGAAAGTTCCGGATGGAATCTATCCGCTCGGTTGTGGCCGCCCTCCATCAGGGGGAGTTTCTGGCGTCCCTGGACATCAGGGATGCGTACCTCCATGTACCCATTTGCCCTCGGCATCAGCGCTTCCTGCGCTTCGCAGTGGGAGACCTTCACTTTCAATTCATGGCACTTCCCTTCGGTCTGGCCTCAGCACCCAGAGTTTTCACAAAACTGCTAGCCCTGGTGTTAGCGTTGCTGCGACAGAGAGGCATTGCGGTGGTAGCCTACCTAGATGACCTGCTCCTGCGAGCGGAATCCACCTCGGCTCTAGAGGAAAATGTGAGGATCACAATGACCTCACTGCAGGATTTTGTCTGGTTACTCAACCTGCAGAAGTTGTCGGTATCACCAACCAGTCGCCTGGAGTACCTGGGTCTGATTTTGGACACAGTGCAGGCGAAGGTGTTCCTCCCCCCGGCCAAGCTGCTGTCTCTCCAGTCGGCAGTGCGAATCCTTCTGTCTCACCGTCGGTCCTCATTACGATTCTGTATTCGGGTGCTGGGGCTCATGGTCTCATCTGAGCTCTCAGACCAGGGCGTCTCTGACCTGGTGGCTTCAGGACTCGGCCCTGTCTCAGGGGAAGTCGTTTCTGCAGCTCCAGTGGGTGATCATCACCACGGATGCCAGTCTTTCAGGCTGGGGAGGGATCCTGGGACAGCTGTCTGCCCAGGGCCGTTGGTGGGCACAGGAGACTCGCCTCCCCATCAATGTACTGGAACTGAGAGCAATCAGATTGTGCCTATATCACTGGACAATGAGATTGCAGGACCGTCCAGTCCGAATTCAGTCGGACAATGCCACAGCAGTGGCGTATGTGAACCATCAGGGCGGCACAAGAAGTCCAGCAGCTGCGGCGGAGGCAGCTCTGATACTGCGTTGGGCGGAACGTCACGTTCCGGCAATCTCCGCCATTTACATTCTAGGTGTGGAGAACTGGCAGGTGGATTTTCTCAGTCACCAGACGCTGGACCAGGGAGGGTGGTCCCTCCACCCAGAGGTGTTCAACCAGATTTGCCGCAGATGGGGGACGCCGGACATGGATCTCATGGCGTCCCGGTAGAATCACAAGGTGGAGACCTTTGTGTCCAGAACGAAGGATCCGTTGACAGTGGCCACGCATGCTCTGGTGGCCCCCTGGGGCCGTTATCGACTTCTGTATGCCTTCCCTCTGATAAAACTGCTACCGCGCCTGATCCGCAGGATAGTGGCGGAGGGAATACCAATAATCCTGGTGGCTCCGGATTGGCCTCGGCGCACTTGGTACGCCGATGTGGTGCAAATGGTGGCAGACGCTCCCTGGCGGCTTCCGCTGAGAGACGATCTTCTGTCTCAGGGGCCCATCTTGCACCCTGCTTTACCCTCGCTGGCTTTGATGGTTTGGCTATTGAGTCCCAGGTGCTAAGAGACAGGGGAGTCGCTGACTCAGTGATTCCTACATTGTTGAAGGCTTGCAAGTGTACTTCTTGCAAGATTTACCACCGCATCTGGAAGGCTTATATAGCTTGGTGCGAGGTGGAGGGTCATAACCCTCGCTCTTATGTGGTATCCAGGGTCTTGACTTTTTTGCAGCAGGGCCTGAACAAAAAACTGGCTTTGAGTACTCTTAAGGGCCAGATATCAGCTCTGGCAGTTCTTTTTCAGAGACCTTTGGCCTCGCACTCGTTGATTCGTACCTTTGTTCAAGGTGTACGGCATGTGGCGCCTCGGGTGAAGGTTCCTTTGGCGCCTTGGGATCTGAATTTGGTGCTTTCTGTACTTCAGAAACCGCCTTATGAGAAAATCAGGGAGATTTCCTTACAACTGCTCTCGTAGAAGGTGGCTTTTTTAGTAGCCATCACTTCCGCCAGACGGGTGTCTGAATTAGCAGCACTCTCGTGCAAGTCTCCGTACCTAGTCCTGCATAAGGATAAGGCGGTCTTGCGACCATCGCCTTCTTTTCTTCCAAAAGTGGTTTCTTCCTTTCACATTAATGAAGATATTGTTCTTCCTTCATTGTGCCCTCGTCCATCGCACCCAAAAGAAATTGAGTTACATTGGACGTAGTGAGGGCCTTATGGGTGTATTTGTCTGCTACAGCTTCTTTTCGAAAAGCTGATGCTCTGTTTGTGCTGCCTGAGGGTCCGCGCAAAGGTTTGGCGGCCTCTTCGGCTACGATCTCTCGTTGGATCAAACAGACCGTGACCCATGCATATTCTGTTCGGGGCAAGGTTCCCCCATTTTCCAGTCACGGCTCATTCTGCCCTGGCTGTTAGCACTTCCTGGGCTTTAACACCAGGCCTCGGTGTCACAGGTGTACAAGGCGGCCACTTGGGCCTCGGTTCACACTTTCACTAAGTTTTTTATAAAGTTGATGTGTTTGCATCTTCGTATGCTGCTTTTGGCCGCAAGGTTTTGCAGGCGGCAGTGTAGGCGCGTCTGGCGCTTCCTTAGAGGTTCTGTTGGGTACTGTTGTTAGCGTTGGCCCACCCCTCTTTTTGACACAGCTTGGGGACATCCCCACACGTAATGGAGAGCTGCGTCTGTCAGTGAACGATAGGAGAAAAAGGGATTTTATTAAAACTTACTGTAAAATCATTTTCTCCGAGTTCACTGACAGACGCAGCTCCCACCCCTCTGTGCTCTGTTCTTGTATGGCTTGTGTACGAACTGGTGAGCTATTCCATAGAGGGGGTTTATCTGGGAAGAGAGGACGGCCCCATGGGAGGGGCCAGCTGTTTCTTTTCCCTGCCTAGTTAACTCCTAGTGAGACCAGCATAAACCCCTTATCTTATCAAACTGTTATGGGTAAAGTTCTGTTTTAACTGTTTCCCAAAATCGGTAAAGCGAAACTAAACCCTTGTATCCTTTTCAGCCTAGCTTCTGTTTGATCTGCAACTGCCATGGTGCTGCTCTTGTGATCAGTTATGACTCCAGCTATTTGATGGTTTGACAGTTTGGTTGAGTGCACAACCAATGTGACAGTTAGTATTCCCGGCATGCTGGGAATGTAACTGTTTTTTGAAACCGTTGCAATGTAAATTGAAGGCAAACCTTGATTTATAACTGTTACAGTTACTAGTGTGCTTATGTTAGCTCTGCACAGAACAGTCAAGCCATCAAATGAATGGTGTGCTAACTGATCACATGTGCAGCATCATTGCAACTGCAGATCAAAGGCTAAAATGGCAGCTTCCTTGGCTGTAAAGAATAGGAGGGCTTAGTTGTACTTTAACGTGGTTGTCAACCAGTGACAACCACTTTAACCTATAGGTAAGCCTATAATATGACTTACCTGTAGGTGCCCTGCATATTTCCTAAAACTGCACGGTTTAGGAGATATGCAGTGTACTAGATGTGCCAACGTCATCGGGCACATGCGCAGTGAAGAAACGTCCTCTGTGCCGTTTCTTCACTGTGATCGTGAGCGTGCATGCGCGGGAGTGACGTCACACGACTCCGGCCAGTCACAGAGCCGGAGATCGCGGCCCCAGAAGGAAGAAGCGCAGAAGATGGACACGGCCTGGAGCAGGGACATTGCAGGCTTCCAATGCAGGTAAGTGGCACATAATGGGCTAATATGCGATGCACACTAGCCCATTATGCTTTTACACTGCAGGGTAACCTAAAGGAAGTGAACCCCAGCAGGGTTTACTTCCTCTTTAAATCAATGAGTTTAGTTCAACTTTAATCCCTTCACGCTGACCATACGCAAATACGTGGCCTCTGCTTGAAGGGGTTGTACCAGGGTGATGCATGCAGCTGCTAGGCTGTTATCCCAAGGAGGGGAAGGGGACGCCCCCCCCCCTTCCCGCCACCTTCCACGTCTCTCCCATCCCACTGGGAGGCCCGGGCGACCAGCCAACACATCCGCCGTCTGGCGGAAGACCCGAATGAAGCCGCAATCAGCTTTGATCAGGTCTCGGAACTAGTAACCCGGAAGCGATGTCGTGACATCACTTCCGGGTTTACTGGAGCCTTAAAGGTACCAATATTCAAACTTGGCGTTTTGAATGCTTTTAAGAGCAAAGGAGGGGTTTGGAGTCTTTTAGGCCCCAGATCCCTCCATAAAGAGCAGGGTGGATTTGATCAAGTCGATTTAAATCATAATTTTTAAAAAACAGCTGTCATCTCTGTCCCGCAGCGGCACCTCCTCTGACCCGCTGTTCACTCACAGACAGTCCCATTCACTTTAATGAGACGGCTGGAGATGTGGCAGTTGACGCAACAAGGTGAGGGACGTGGCGGCAGCAGGTGAGTGGATGACCCCTAACAAGCGCTGCTTTACTGCTAGCACCCTGCCCACCCCAGTCTGAAAGTGGCCTTATTACAAGCTTACCTGTAGGTAAAATTAAAAAAAGGAACATTTACTACCACTTTAAGGCTAGGTTCACACATGTCCGGCTGCGGTTTACAGTCCGGAGTCCAGTGCGGTTTTGTTCAACGATTCAGGTGCAGATTGTTACTTACCATTGAAAGCCAGTCCGGGTTCACATGTTATGCGAATTGGATGCAGTTGGATGTGAACCGAGCCCAAAGTATATTTCCACTTTTGCAGCCAAATTTGGGTAACATCTACTTTATAGTTGTTACATCTTCCCATAAACGCAGCATAGCTTTAAAAAATATTTACTAATTGCTTTTTACCTTTTCAAGTGCTTTTTACTGCCTAAAAATCATACTGAGCGTTTTCCCACTTGGTAATATTTAAGAGGGGGCCGTGGAGTAATGTTTAACCACTTGCCAACCATAATCCCTATATATACATTGCGATCTGCAAGTGGTTTACCGGGGTGATGGCTGAAGATATCCGCATAACCCTGGTACCGTTTTTTTTTTTTCGGGTGGCTGGCTTTGTCATGAAGCCGGTCCGGTGCTTCTCAGGCTTACTGTTACCGCCGGTGCACACTAGAAACAATCCAACGGTGTGGCTGTTTGGTCCCATAGGCGGTCAAAGTGTTAACACTCTTTGATCGACTCTATGGCCTTGGAGGACCAGGGCGACATTATGACGTCACTTCTGGTCCAGGCTGAAAGAAATAAAAAAAGGATTCAAGCGAAAGATCAAAAAAACATTTTTTTTTAAATCTTTTGCTTTTAAAGGTAAAGAAGAAATGAGGGGTCTTTTTGACCCCAGCTCTCTTTATAAAGAGGACCTGTCATCCTTAATTATATTACTATTGTGTTTATTATTATTATTATGTTCACATTACTTGCAATAGGAATAAAATTGATCAAAAAAATAAAAAATTAAAACTTGCAGTGTACAAATAAAAAGGAAAATAAATAGTAATAAAAAAAATGTAATCCCTCCGTGCTCACGCGCAGAAGCGATCGCATACGTAAGTCGCGCGTGCATATGTAAACGGTATTCGAATCACACATGTGAGGTATCGCCACAAACATTAGCGCGAGAGCAATTTTTCTAGCGTTGGACCTCCTCTGTAACTCTAAACAGTAACCTGTAAAGGCATTTAACGCGTGCTTATGGGGATTTTTAAGTACTGTAGTTTGTCACCATTCCACAAGCGTGCACAATTTTAAAGCATGACATGTTCGGTATCTGTTTATTCAGCATAACATCATCTTTCACATTATACAAAAAATTAGGGTAACTATTGTGTTTTTTTTTTTTTTGTATTTATTAAAGTGTATTTTTTCCTAAAAAAAATGCGTTTGCAAAACCGCTGCGCAAGTACATAAAAAATTGCAACGATCGCCATTTTATTCCCTAGGGTCTCTGCTAAAAGAAAATGTATAATGTTTGGGTTAAAAGTAATTTTCTAGCAAAAAATACTGTTTTAAACGTGTAAAGAAAAAGTGCCAGAAAAAGCCTGGTTCTAAAGTGGTTGACATAATTAACCCTGTTTGTACTGTGCTGGCATGTCCTATTAGCAGTTGTAAACTAGATTTGAATGCTAGAACCCAACAAAGGGTTTAAGATCTCTTGGCTTGAGTGCTGCATTGTATGTTAATGTAGTTTTAAAAAAATTTACTCACTTTGTCCCTAAAGCTGGCTATAGACCAGTGGGTTAACCAATAAAAAATTACTTGATTACCCCATCCACATCAAGCTTTTGTATTCTGACAGGGGAGACTTCCCCCACCATCAGAATAAACTGATGAGCGCTGCTGGCTATAGTCTACAGTGCTGATCGAGTGGATAAAATACAACAGAGCAGTTGTACATACTGTAAGTTGATCAGTAGATCGACTTCTGTACAGCCTCCCTGCCCATACATGGACCGAAGTTACGGCTGGTCCCTGCTTATCCCGGACAAATTTCTGTGCATGTATGGCCTCCTTTACCTTCACATTGCCATCTATTTCAACCAATAGTAGCTGACCAAGAGTCCTATGTTTAATCCTGCTCAGGGTGGATTTGATTTAAATCTCTAGTAAAAAGGCTTGATTTAAATCAACTCAATTTAAATCATAATTTTTAAAGAGCAACTGTCATCTCTGTCCCGCAGCGGCTCCTCCTCTGACCCGCTGTTGACTCACCGACAGTCCCATTTACTTTAATGGGACGGCTGGTGATGCGGCAGTGACACAACAAGGTGAGGGATGTGGCGGCAGCTGGTGATTGGATGCCTGCTAACAGGCGCTGCCATGACGTATCTGAAATGACAGGTGCTATTTAAATGTAGGGACTTATTCTTGCTGGTAGTTAGAATCTTTAATATTTGCAAACAAAATGATGGTTTCCTATTTAGAATAATACGCTGTCAGGTTAGTAAAACAGCAATATCAGAACTGATTCAATCATACAGTTTGTAGTGTACATAGATCTGCAAAACAATGGGATAAAGGAATATTCCTGAATTTTGTTTTATCTCATGGTTACTGTGAAATTGCGTGAATGCAGTGCATGTTATCTCAGCTTGCAGAGCTTGGATTCATTGAATGAGTTTACCAAAAATGTAAATATTGCAGAATATACAGCCTCATGTTACATAATTGAGCTCCATTTCATGCTGAATAAACTAAATTATTAATGTATCTTTAATAGAAAACTATCTTTGGATAGATTTTTAATGCAAAAGCATTTTTATTAAAATAAATTTGATAAAAATCAAAAAAAAAAATCAGAATTTTTAAAAATAAAACATTGATTTTTATCCACTCTGATCCTGCTCCAACCATACAATCCCTGAACTGATTCTTGTTTGTCTGCGGCTCTCCGGATGTCTCAGTAGGAGCTCCAGAGTAGCTACGGAGAATGGTAGCTACTACAGATTTCTGCTACAAAGTGTAACATAGCCCTGACGTTGATGTCAGAGAGGTGACTCTGCCTCTAGTGCTTTGTTGAAGTCACCAGCGAAAGGATTGCGAAGATTCTGCCTCCCTATGGAATAGATACCTCTGTAGCTCATGCAACGAGATGTCTCTCCCATCACTAGCAATCGGGAGTCAGTAGCATCCAGGACAGTGACACAGGGACATCTCACTGCATCTGGGAACAGGAGGATCGATTCCATAGGGACATATAGACAGTATCCTTAGCCATCCTGCTGTTGGCGATTTGTCTCTAGTGGCAGAATTCCTCATCTGACATCAGCCTAAGGTTTTTTTTTGTGGTTAGTCTCCGCGAGATACGCTGGAAAGAGCGCTAATGTACAGCATATGGGCACATACAGGGTAACTCACCACTTTTGTTCTGGCGTCTGGGAGCAACAGCTGCACATATTTTTGCCCATTGAAGAAAATGCTGTGCATGCCTATATGCACTTTACCGCCAGTACTGCACATAGCAGCAAACTGTATGCAGCTCCAGCACTGATAACCAATATGGTTGAGTCAGTTTTCTGAACACATGAACAGATTTAATGAGTGCTAGAAACATAAACATTATTAAATGAATTTGACTAATTCAAAACTTCTGATGGTACATTTAATTGCTTTCTTTTGCCAAGGATTCTTTAAGTTGAGTGTCGTCATCCACAATGTCTTCTCCGAATAAAGCTCTTGAACTGCAGTTACAAATGAGACAAAATGCGGAGGAGCTTCAGGATTTCATGAGAGAGTTGGACAGCTGGGAAAAGGATATTAAAGAAAAAGATGCCTCTCTGAGAATAGAGACTGGTGAAAGTGAAGCGGTGAGTACTGAAACAATATGCATTTCTATCATAGGCACTAAGGATGGGCTCGGGGTTGTTCGGAACCGAATGTACCTGAGCCCACCCGTAAGTGAACCCTGCACTGCGCTAATCACAGGCAGTGAGACATTTCCCCAATGTGCGGCTGCAGCGATCAGGGAATGTCTCACTGCCTGTGATTAGCGCAGTGCAGGGTTCACTTCCTGGCAGGCTCGGGCACGTTCGGTTCCGAACAAGCCCGAGCCCATCCTTAATAGGCACATCCGTTTAGAACAGCCTTTCTCAATGGGGGTTCCATGGAAACCTAGGGTCTCTCCAGTGGTTGCTAGTTGTTCCTTAACCCCTTCGTGCCTAGGGGGTAAAACAAATGTTAATGCCTGTCGGGGCAATGGCCGGTGTTGGTGCCTCAATCATCACGACACCATGGTTGATATGGTGTCAAGATGATTGAAACACATTATTTCTATTATTACATTGTAATATGAAATTAAATAGTTCAACTCACCATAATGCAGAATCAATGGGAGTCCTGAGTGTGTCGCATGCCACCGTCACCTGCTACTAGATGCAGCATGTCACTTGCTACATCGCCTGCCACCAGATGCGGATTGTCACTTGCCACGTCACCTGCCACCACTTGCGGATTGTCACTTGCCACGTCACCTGCCACCACATGCGGATTGTCACTTGCCATGTCACTTTCCGCAGGATGCGGATTGTCACTTTCCAGTGGGTGTGTTGCCTGCCATCAGATGCGGATTGTCACTTGCCAGTGGCTGTGTCCCAGAGTGAGGGCGGGCAGTGAGAGATGATGTAATCTCTCTGCTGGCCACGGCTGCACAGTGAGGGTGGACCTGCTGTGATGCAGGATGGGCGGTGAGAGATGTCATATCTCTGCTCACCCGCTCACTGGCCTGCCCACCCGCCGGCCTGCTCACTGGCCTGCCAGCCCGCTCACTGGTCTGCTCATCCGCCGACCCGCTAATGGCCTGCCTGCCTGCCTGCTCGCACGCTCACCCGCCGGTCCACTCTCTGGCCTGCCTGCCCGCTCACCATATTGTGTTACCAATGGTTTGTTTGGTAACTGTGGTCCCAACTGCCTTGAGATCATTTGCAAGCTCCTCTTGTGTAGTTCTGAGCTGATCCCTCGTTTTTCTCATGATCATCCTTGACCCATGAGGTGAAAATTGGCATGGAGCTCCAGACCAAGGGTGATTGATGGTTATTTTATATTTCTTCCATTTGCGAATAATTGCTCCAATAGAGGTCTCCTTCTCACCAAGCTTCTTGCTGACAGTCTTGTAGCCCATTTCAGACTTGTACAGGTCTACAGTCTTGTCCCTGATGTCCTTTGACAGCTCTTTGGTCTTGCTTATGATGGTGAGGTTTGAATGGAAGAAAGAGATTCTGCGGACAGGCGTCTTTTATACAAATAACGAGTTGTCGTTAGGAGCACCTTCTTACATTGACAGGACTAATCTGTGTACCACATGAGCACATACTGTAGCCAGTCTGTGGGAGCCAGAATTATTGTTGGTTGGTAGGGGATCAAATACTTGTTTTACTCACTGAACTGCATCTCAATTTTTTAACATTTGTATCGTGTTTTTTTCTGGATTTTTGGTTGATATTCTGTCTCTATCAATTAAAATACACCTATGATAAAAATTCTAGAGCTTTCATATCTTTGTAAGTGGGCAAACTTACAAAATCTGCAGGGGATCAAATAATTATCTTCCCCACTATAGCTACAAAGGGTGAACCAACTCAATATTGAACGCTATGGACTAAGACTGTGATGCCATTAAAGTTAATATGCGTGTAACGGCAGGCGTCTCCATACTTTTGGCAATATAATGTATGTGTACGTTAGTTGTTGTTTGTACCCGTAGTAGGGCCCAGAAACAATAGTGAACTTTTCTTATCCTACCTACAACACTCTGCTACTTGTTTAAAAAATGTTTCAAAAAAGATAAATAAATCCTACCCAAAATATACTGATCCTGACCTTTGCCCCTGACACAGACCTAGATCAAACCTTGATCTAGATATTTTTCACTTTTATTTTTTATTTATGTATTATTATTTTTTTTACACACTTTTGTTGATACTATACCCACAGTTGATCCAGAGGCCAACAAAAACCCCAAAAAAGCATGATCCAATTTTGCTACAGCAGGGGAAAAAATCCTTCCTGATCCCCCAAGAGGCAATCCGATATTCCCTGGATCAACTTTACCTATAGATATGAGTACTGTATCCAGTTATATTTTGTGCATTTGGAGAAGAACCCAGGCCTTTCTTTTACTGAGCTGGCCAGAACCAGCTCTTGAGGGAGTCTATTCCACATTTTCACAGCTCTTACTGTGAAGAGGCATTTCTGTATTTGGAGATTAAATCTCTTTTCCTCCAGATGTAAAGAGTGCCCCCTTGTCCTCTGTGATAACCTTGACCACTTGCTTACCGGGCACTTTCAGCCCCTTCCTGCCCAGGCCAATTTTCAGCTTTCAGCACTGTCACTCTTTGAATGACAATTGCACGGTCATGCTGCACTGTACTTGTATGAATTTTTCATCATTTTTTTCACACAAATAGAACCTTCTTTTGGTGGTATTTAATCACCAGTGGGTTTTTTTATTTTTTGCTAAACAAAAAAAAAAGACCAAAAATTTTTCTCATTCGAGTATACAAGTGCTGCACTAAGAAATGATTGAAATAGCAAAATATATATAATACACTGAAATTTGAAAAGTGTAAAAATAAAGTGCCAAAGTACAAATCGTGATAGAAAAAAGTCCAAAGGTCACCGTATAGGTCTATACAGGTAATAGCCAGTAAGTATCCATATATATAGGTTCACTCCCTGGGTTTCACCAAAGTGCAAAGATCCGCCACTAGAGAGAGTATAAATACGCTTACCAGAAAATATGGACTCAAATACCTGTTAGGCAATGAGTCAATCGAGCGTTTGTGATAACCAATCACAAGGGTAAATTCATCTGTGCAATGTAGATAAGCACCACCTAACCTTCCGAAGGGACTTGGTATAGAGAGACACCACTCTCACAGTTCAATCGCCCATACCATGGATTCTTGTTGAAATACATTAAACATCTGCACATAGTGTAAAACCATAGCTAAAAATGTATAAAAAATGTACAGAACACTTAGACATTAATGAAGGAACAGTACTGTTGTAATTCATTAATCACAGATGTAATCACAGGAAACAAGCATGCAGTACGCAATGGCCTTGGTAGGAGCTCAACCCGATGTGTTTAGTCAAATTTGACATCATCTGGGGTAAACGTACCCTCCGGTCATTTGGTGTATGCAGGGCCGCTGATAAGGGGGTACAGGCGGCCCTCCCGTACCGGGCCCTGGCAGCAGAGGGGCCCGGCAGTGAGACTGTACATAAGGATTGCTGCTATCCTGTTTAATAGAAGATCGTCCCGTCTTCATAGCCCGCCCACCCCACATAGTACACTAGCAATAGGACTACCGAATGATGTCAGGACTCAGGAGGGAGGGACTAATGGAACTTGAGATACCCATTGGCTATACCTATAGGCGGCACTGCCTCCTGCTGCCTCTTCAGCCAATGGGTGCACAGGGAGGCCTATCCATCACTTTCATTAAAACTTCATCCCGGCCTTCCTGACTTGGGGCAGCACTGGATGGAGAGGCTTTTAATGGAGCTCCTGAGCAAACTGCAATTATAGAGGTGAGGAAATGTTTTGCCCAGGTGGTAAAAGCAAACTAGGGAGCTGCTAGAAGTGCCTGCACGCCTGGAGGGATGCTGGGGATGCCTGTGCAGTGACAGCTCAGCCGAGTACACAAAAAACTGTCAGCAAAGGAAGACTTCCACCAGGGCTTCCTCTGCTGGGCTCTGTAATAGGTGATGACATCAGTCAAAGCCTGGCAGAGAAGTGAGCAGAGGAAGTTTTGTTTTGTGAGTTCGTCTGAGCTATCTCTGTACTGGCATCCCCCGGCATCCTTTCAGATGAGAAAAATCAGCAGACAAGAAAAGTGAGAGGGGTATGATTCTTTTATAGGATTCCATACATATCAATCAGCCAGGTAAGGAGCACCAGTGCCCTTCTCCCTAACTGACCATCAGTTGCCCCAAACTGCCCCCAGTAAGCTCCAAGACCTCCATCTCTCCCCACAAGCACCAGGACCCCCCCCCCATCAAGTACCAGGACCCCCCATCTCCCCTCACCAAGCACCAGGACCCCCATCTCCCCTCACCAAGCACCAGGACCCCCCATCTCTCCCCACTAAGCATCAGGACCCTCTACCCCCCAGGACCACGAACCACTCCCCTCTACCCCCAGGAC
>BLSH010490787.1:3484476-3496998 GCA_018402905.1 Glandirana rugosa | reverse complement strand
ACTCGGGATGGAAAAGGAAGAGACAGTCTCGAGACAGGAACAGTTACTACTAAGGAAGGAGTAGACGTCTTAGTCTGAGACTCCTGTGCCTAAGTAAACACAACAGAAGGAATAGTTAGAGAACATCACGGAACAGGACCTTTTTTAGTATGTTTAATACTTAAGTCGACATTTATCCTAATAAGTGTCTGTTTTTGTGAACCATCTGCGGATTTTGGCTTCAAAGGAAAAACCTGAGAATACGTCTTATGTTCAACGTCTCGTGACCGGAGTAAGTGTTTCGTTTCATTAATCTCGAAAGGACGAGGTCTTGACCTCAGTCTTTTGTAGATGGAAGCTGATGTTTTCTGACTCCAGTTCTGGAGCAGGAAAGCTCTAATTACTTTGCTTTGTGAATGAGGCCAGTGCTCTGCAACTTGTATTCTGCATAAGAGTCCAAAAAGGAAACTTCGGTTTTAGGCGTCTACCAAGTGTTTTTGTCTGTGAATAATCCTATTTACAGCTGAATTCATAATTTGTATGATTTTTTCCAGGACAAGGCACTACAAGAGATTGATAAGGAAGACAACACAAATGAATCCGTGTCCTCAGAGTCTGATTCTGCAGATGAGGAAGGAATCATCATTGACAAGGACAGAGCTCTGACAGAGAAGGAAAAGGTAGGGCTCAATTACATACCCCGATTCCCCCACTATCATCTGCTAAAGGAATGATCATAATTAATTGCTTAATGAGAGAGAACTGAGGTTTGTAATGGCGATATGTTGATGTCTGTTTTAAGAAGGCTTTTCTATACTATTTCTATGGCTCGCCTTGCCAAAACCTGTTCTGGTTATGCTTTCTCAAAGCTAGAGATGCATATTCCCAAAATACTGGATGGACCAGTAGCCATGACCTGCAGTTTTCGAAGTACTATTTCACTCTTGCAACATTAATTACTGTTACTGTTGCTATTAATAAGTTAAACAACACTGAAGTGGCTGATTGGTGGATGGTTAGGTGGGGCAGCCCTCTTTATTAGGGATCAGAATAGAAGTGGAAGGTTTCTTTTTTGTTTGTCAATGGGCAGTCGCTTGCTGTATGAAAACTCAAAGAACTTCTCGTGTTTGCTCTCTTTTTATGTAAAAAATATACAACTGAGCGCCTTTTTTTTTTTGCTATATCTTTTGGACATGTGCAAAAAATACACCTTAGCCAAAGTACCCTTTAAAGAGGAAGTATACTTCCTCTGCTGACATTTACCTATAGGTAAGCCTATAATAATGCTTACCTATAGGTAGTTTAAATATCTCCTAAACATGCACCATTTAGGAGATATTTACATTACATTCAGCCAGTGACATCACTGGCACATGCGCTCTGAATGAATTACCACTGGTGCTGTTCCTTCCGAGCCCTGTGCCGTGAATGGCAGCTCCCGTGTGCATGCATGGGAGTGATGTCATCGCGACTCCGGCCAGTCACAGAGCCGGAGCCAGCGAACCCGGAAGCAAGACGGGTGAAAATGTAAGCAGCTGCGGCACTGAGCAGCTTTGTTTTAAGGTAAGTTCACATAATGTGCTAGTATGCAATGTATACTAGCACATTATGACTTTATTTTGCAGGGAAAAAAAAAATGTCCAACCGTATACAGCTGCTTTAAAATGGTTGTAAAGGCACAAGGTTTTTTACCTTCTATGCAGGTGGTAAAAATAACCTTCTGTGTGCAGCAGCCCCCCTAATACTTACCTAAGCCCCCTCTCGATCCACCAATGTCATTGGCTCCCGCTGCTGTCAATCACAGCCAGTTAGCCAATCAGGAGCCGGGGGGTGGGGCCGAGCCCCGGCTCTGTGTGTGAGTGCACAGAGCCACGGCTTTGGAGCGCACCTGCTTGGGTGCCCCCACAGTAAGCTGCTTGCTGTGGGTTCACCCGGCAGGAGGTAGGAGCCAGGAGCGCCATCGTGGGACCCGAGAAGAGGAGGATCTGGGCTGCTCTGTGCAAAACCATTACACAGAACAAGTAAGTATAACATGTTTGTTATTTTTAAACAAAAAAAGTGAGACTTTAGTCATACTTTTTAAGAGACTGGAGCTCCGCTTTAAAGCGACTCTAAAGGCATTTCGTTTTTTTGTTTTTTAAAAAAAAGCCTTTAATATCGCTTAAAATGGACCACTATTGACAGCATTCAGTCAGTCAAAGTCATTGAGCCAATGAGGAGAGAGAGAGTATGCGGGGCCGAGCCGCTGCTCCATGTCTGAATGGACACAGAGCAGCGGCTCAGCTTGGGTGCCCCCATAGCAAGCTGCTTGCTGTGGGGACACTCGGCAGGAGGGAGGCGCCAGGAGCCCTGGCAAGGGACCCGAGAAGAGGAGGATGTGGGCTGCTGTGTGCAAAACCATTACACAGAGCAGGTAAGTATAACATGTTTGTTATATTTAAACAAAAAAGCGAGACTTTAGTATCACTTATTAAGAGACTTGGAGCCTCGCTTTAAAGTGACTCTAAAGGCTTACCTGATCGATTAATTACCTGATCTGTTCAGCGATATTGCACTGGGCTGTCCCCTACCTCTTCTTTGGCAGTCCCCCGCAGGCGCTGTCTGCTCCTTATTCCTGCTGGTGCCCCCCCTGCTCCTTCCTCACAGGATTTGACTGACAGCAGCAGGATCCTATGGCCCCCACTGCTACCTGTGTCTCCTATTAGTCAAGGAAGTGAAAGAGCCGTGCTGCAGACAGATACAGCACTGGATCAGTGAAAAGATCTAAGTAAGTGTTTAAGGATGGGGGCGGGTGGGGGGCTGTGGGGAGTGTTTTTTACTCTAATGCAGGTATTGCATTAAGGTAAAAAACAGCTAGACTTTAGAACCACTTTAATCAAGTGGTGGTTGAATGGACAAATAGGCAAATAATGCTACATGATAGGGATAGTGGATTGTTTTATACAGTGAAGAAAACAAATCTTCATTCTAAAATGATGCTAAATTGCCATTGCTTTGTTTTAGGGAAATAATTATTTTAGGTCGGGAAAGTATGATGATGCTGTGGAGTGCTATACAAAAGGCATGAATGCAGATCCATATAATGCAGTATTACCAACCAACAGAGCATCCGCTTTCTTTAGATTAAAGAAGTAAGTCTTTACGCTATTTTTATGTACAGTAATTCAGAATATGGTTTTTGTAGTTTCCTAAAATGTACATTTTTTTCTTCTGCAGATATGCTGTTGCTGAATCAGACTGCAATCTGGCTATTGCACTAGACCGCAGCTATTCTAAAGCTTACGCTCGAAGGGGAGCTGCTCGTCTTGCTTTAAAAAAATTGCAAGGAGCAAAAGAAGGTTTCTAATCAATACTTTGATCTTATTTGATCTTATTTGTTTTACTTTATGCGGTTAAAACTCCATATTGAAATAAATAAAATATACTGTAGAATGGTGCACGCCGTTATGGGGGTTTAGTGGAGTTTTCCAAAAATATATACAAGTTTATCTCTACAGGGTGGGCCATTTATATGGATACACCTTAATAAAATGGGAATGGTTGGTGATATTAACTTCCTGTTTGTGGCACATTAGTAGGAAGAGGGTCATGTGACACATCAAACTTATTGGGAATTTCACAAGAAAAACAATGGTGTGCTTGGTTTTAACGTAACTTTATTCTTTCATGAGTTATTTACAAGTTTCTGACCACTTATAAAATGTGTTCAATGTGCTGGCCATTGTGTTGGATTGTCAATGCAACCCTCTTCTCCCACTCTTCACACACTGATAGCAACACCGCAGGAGAAATGCTAGCACAGGCTTCCAGTATCCGTAGTTTCAGGTGCTGCACATCTCGTATCTTCACAGCATAGACAATTGCCTTCAGATGACCCCAAAGATAAAAGTCTAAGGGGGTCAGATCGGGAGACCTTGGGGGCCATTCAACTGGCCCACGACGACCAATCCACTTTCCAGGAAACAGTTCATCTAGGAATGCTCGGACCTGACACCCATAATGTGGTGGTGCACCATCTTGCTGGTACTATTATGTCAGTGATATGGAATTGCTGGCCATCAAGTTGGCTTTGGAGGAATGGCGGTACCTCCTGGAAGGAGCAGCTCACCCGGTATTGGTTTTTACTGACCATAAAAAACATAAAAAAACATATGCTGTGAAGATACGAGATGTGCAGCACCTGAAACTACGGATACTGGAAGCCTGTGCTAGCATTTCTCCTGCGGTGTTGCTATCAGTGTGTGAAGAGTGGGAGAAGAGGGTTGCATTGACAATCCAACACAATGGCCAGCACATTGAACACATTTTATAAGTGGTCAGAAACTTGTAAATAACTCATGAAAGAATAAAGTTACGTTAAAACCAAGCACACCATTGTTTTTCTTGTGAAATTCCCAATAAGTTTGATGTGTCACATGACCCTCTTCCTATTGAAAAAACAAAAGTTGGATTCAAAATGGCCGACTTCAAAATGGCCGCCATGGTCACCACCCATCTTGAAAAGTTTCCCCCCTCACATATACTAATGTGCCACAAACAGGAAGTTAATATCACCAACCATTCCCATTTTATTAAGTTGTATCCATATAAATGGCCCACCCTGTAGATATTCTAAACCTGACAATACCCTTTCCTGAAGATCTCAGAGCTTTTTTATTTCCCTTTAAGAAATCCTGATTGTTTTACGTCTCTTCTCTGAAGTCTTAAATTCGGTTTGTTATAAATAACAACCACTGTTGCTTCTTTTAAATGGTTTGTGACCATCTCATGCTTGTAGGAAATCAATGACAAATTACTCCTGTGACTTTTTTTTTTTTTTTTTACTATGACCTGTCACCTAGACCCTGTCCAATCCTGTATATAACATTGTGGTCAATCTGGCTCTTTTAAGTAGTTTGATGACAACATGGTATCAGCTAGTAATCATTTACCGCTGAAAATCTTTTTTTATATGACCCTCTGCAATTTATATTTACAGGGTATTTACCTCTGTTTATTAATTAAACACCATTAAATTATAAAGTTTATACTATTTGAATTATTTTATTTCACAGATTATGAAAAAGTCCTGGAGCTTGATCCAAATAACTTTGAGGCCAAGAATGAACTTAGAAAAATTGACTGTGTAAGTCTAAATCGTTACTTTTTGGGTATGATATACTATAGTTGTAATATAATAACTTATAAGGACCAATTTATTAAATCATAACACATGCAGTATTTCATTGCTGCATTCAGAGAGCATTTTGCCTTTCCTACGTCCAGGACAGTGATAACCATTTGACCCTGGAAAAATTAGTTTATAACATAGTTTATTATCCCCCTTTAACACAAAAAATAAAACATTCTGCTGGATAGTGACCTTAAAGTGTTTGTAAAGGAAAAAAAATCCTTACACCGTCTCCTTAAATTATTTAAAGGGGTTGTACAGGCTGAAGTTTTGTGTGCAGTAGCGCCTTCTGTGCGCAGCAGCTCCCCTAGCCCCTTAAAACTTACCTGAGCCCATCTGAATCCAGCGATGTGCACGGGAGCCTTGGCTCTCCCGGGTCTCTCCCTCCTCACTGGCTGAAACAGCAGCAGTAGCCATTGGGTCCCGCTACTGTCAATCACAGCCAATGAGAGAGTGGGGGCTGGGCCGAGCCGCTCTTCATGTGTGAATGAGCAGTCTGCTACGGGGGAACTAGGAAGGTGGGAGCTGCTGTGTGCAGAACTGCTGCACAGAGCGGGTAAGTATGACATGTTTGTTATTTAAAAAAAAAACAAAATGGATCTTTACTATCATTTTAAGCCCATGTTCACATTGGGCTGATTTGACAAGTCAAATTGCATGCCGAATCCACAGCTGTTGCCGGTAATGACACCGTCCGAAACGGTGTGGCACTGACTTTGTGGCGCCACACCGATTCCCAAAAGTAGTTCCTGTACTACTTTTGGCGACTTCGGGGGGCCATTTGAATAGGCATCTGTGCATGAACCCACACAGATGTCTGTCAAATTGCCCCTGAAGATGGACTGCATTTCAGCTGAACTCGCACAACCTCTAACCCGCAGCAGTGTGAACCTAGGCTTAATGTGATTTTTCATGTTTTGTTTTTGTATTTCTGGCTGCTGATGCTCTAATTTACCTGGTTGATCCTGCCTGTGCCACTCCTACAAGTAAACTGACCGCCATAGCATGGCAGATGATCTAAGCTACCATGGTCGGTTTACATCTTGTTAGAAGGAGTGTCTGGCACAGCTAAGACACTGGTGGACATTGCTGCAGAGAGAAGGGGCTCAGGTAAGTGATAAGGGGGGTGCTGGGGAGGCTGCCACACAAAATGTTTTTTATCTTAATGTATCGAATGCATTAAGATAGAAAACCTTCTGCCTTTACAACTCCTTTAAGTAAGGATTACAACTGCTTTAAGGGATCATGCATTTTAATCCTTGTGTTTAGGAATGTATTTTTCATATAGGGCCGAGTTATCCAGAGCTTTGGAAACAAACCAAACTGAACAGAAGTGGCAAAAAAGGTCTGTACCATTGCATTCAATGGTATGATCTCCAACTATGCCCTTTTTTGTATCTTGCAGCCTTTCCTAATATTTTCCTGAAACAAATATTTTATATATGAATGGAATTTGAGTGGGTAAATTGTGAGTGGTTAGGCACCAAAGCAAATGCTGTATGTTAGCTACTAAGGCATGCAATTACAATGGAACTAATTCAAAGCGAGAAGTAATAAAAGGCTGGTCAATATTAGGTATAGCTATGCATCATTCACTCACTTTGGACCACTTCCATTCTTAAGATAATGGATTTCCTAAATGGTAGTTAATGTCATCTGCTGGGCTTCTGAAGTAAAAGAACACTGAGCCATATTTAATCTGAACCTATTTTAATTTTAGGAATTACAGGCATCTGGTATTACTCAAGAGCAAAAGGAAGAAGTAAAAGAAAATATAATTGTTTTATCAGAAGAAGATAAAAAAGCCATAGAAGCCCAGAAACTGAAGCAACAAGCAATCGTGCAGAAAGACTTGGTATTTTTTTTTCTCTTGCTTTACAGGCCTCTTACTTTTTGTAGAAGTGACGCAACCTAATGCTGTTATTTGATTGTGGAATACTGTATTTAATTTTTTTTTAGTTTGGTCAACATTGTAAAACAAACCAGGTTTATAGTGACTGTGTGTAATGCCTTACTGTAGTTGATCAAATTAAAGTGGTTCTAAAGCCTTAAGGTTTTTCACCTTAATGCATACAAGGCATTAAGGTGAAAAACCTTCTGTGCTGCAGCTCGATCCTCCTTTTTCGTACCTGAGCCCCATCTAATCCAGCGATGTGCACGACCGCAGCGGCTCCTGCCGCTGCCTCTCCTCATTGGACAGATTGATAGCAGTGGGAGCCATTGGCTCCTGCTGCTGTCAATCAAATCCTGTGGCGCGGGGCCGAGTCCCGCTGTCTGTATCAATGGATGCAGCAGCAGGACTTGGAAGCGAGCCCGCACAAGTGCCCCTATGGAAAGCGGCTTACCATGGGGGCACCCGCCAAAGAGGAGGGGCCTGGAGTGCCAGTGGGGGACCACAGAAGAGGAGGATCGAGGCTGCTCTGTGCAAAAGCTTTGCACAGAGCAGGTAAGAATAGTTATGTTTGTTATTTTAATACAAAAAAAAGCTTTACAACCACTTTAATAAGGAGTCCAGGACAGTTTATAATTTTATTGGTGGGTATAGATCACCTCAAGCAGCTCCTAATGTTGGGCATTTTCATACGTGAGATGCATCTTCTCTACTAGCTTATCTTCACAAAAATTGTGACAGATAAAAGAAGAGAGACCCTCAAGTTGTCAGATACATTGAGTGGTAAAGGAGAACGGTTCCTAAAACCAACAACTAATAAGAAATGAAAAGCAGGAAAAAAATGACATCAATGAGTTTGTAAATGCTGGTAAAATATGGCTCCAGAGTTGAAAAATAAAAGTGATCAGAGAGAATGCAGCATCCATAGGATGCTAGAGGCAATGTAGCTTGTGTTGGAGGGAGAAACTGAATTATAAAATGAAGGACTATGGAGGATGCAAGGCACATGAGAAATATAGTAGACCGTGAAATGTACATTACATTCAGCTAAATCGTCCTACCTATCCAAGGCTTCTGTTTTTCATCCAGATATTGGTACAGTGCTGCAGTACAGCCCAATCATTTTGTCAGCAAGAAAAGCATTCCCAAATAGCTGTTTGCTTTCTCATGTATACAGAAGACAAATACTGTGTTAGCCATTGATTAATGTAGAAAGTTTGGACTTTATACAGAAAGCCTGATGAGTGATGTTGTCTGCACTTGATGCTATGTATCAGATTTATCCTACTTTGGGAGTTTAAACTTTATTGTTGGTACAACAGATGGGAAGATACAAAGTCCACACTTCAATAATCTCATCTCACATACTATATGAGGAACTGAAATCTGGCTTTAGTAAGGTTGCATGGTTTTCTACTAAATTGTAGTAGCAGTTTACTGTTCGGTTTTACTTGATTCCTGGAATTTTTTTTGGTGTTTATAAATGGAACTTTAAAAACAGTATGAATGGAACTTTAAAAATTGTATTAAACCCAAAGACAAAAATGTAACTTATATTTAGTGGTTGCATTGGTTTTCCTTTTTATTTTTTTTCTGTACTTTCACTGAGAATCCCAACATTAACACACTTCCTTAGAGTCACTTCACTCTGGATAGAGGAGCAACTGAGACAACCTTGGAAAGCACATGCTGTCAACATGTGGAAAGGTTAGTGTTAGATGCCCTAGCAGATTTAGATGGGCTTACAGGAGAAGTATAGCCAAAGCTTGTTTGGATGTACTTCTCCTATAGATCACAGGGGCGCAATTCATTTTCAGCCTGCCCTCTGCTGACATCTCAGAAATCAGTCCAGGTACCACGTCATTGCGACAATAGAAGTCTGGAACCGCCAGGGGCCTGGACTGACGAGCTCAGCCTCTTGGCGAGCCACAAAGAGACTGATCTGGCTGCTCCCCGCCCCTCCACAGCCCAGCACGCTCCAGTGAGCGAGGAGGCAGAGCAGAGAGCTGCTGATTGACAGTCAACAGCTCTCTGATCGGAGAGCTGTGAAAACCGAGGCATCAGCGATGCTCAATGCTGCATCCACCTAGGTAAGAAGTATAATTTTGGGGGAAAAAAATACTTTACTTCTCTTTTAAGTACCAAATTTATTAATTTTTTTCTCATTTGGGTTTAAGGTTTTACTTTACTAACTAGTTTAAGACACTGGCTGTTCTACACACATCCTCAATAATGTTATTATAGTACACAGGGAGTGTGTAGCACATCCAGTCCTTCTGCCCTGCAGAAGCTACATGCAAGAAATCACAGATGGCAGCAGAGGTGGAAGCAGAAGCTGCACACAAGAAAGCAGAGATGAAACAATGTGATCATGCTGCAGCCATGGCAGGGTTAAAGGCTTCAGAGCAAGCTGTTAGCAAAAGTGACGGAGGTAACAACGCCAGTCACTCAGTTGCATCGTCTGCATCATATTCCTTGCAGCTCTCCCAGAAGCTCAGCTCCCATTCACAGTATCTGTATCCCTCACCCAAGGCCAATACACTGTGCCTAACGCCTGAAAAACAAACCCATTCCATAATCCCCCCTCCACCAAATGATTTGGACCAGTGCAAAATGCAAGGTCCTTAAAGACATGGATGAGTGAGTTTGGGGTAAGGGAACTTGACTGGCCTGCACAGAGTCCTGACCTCAAACCAATAGAAAACCTTTGGGATGAATTAGAGCGGAGACTGTGAGCCAGGCCTTCTCGTCCACATCAGTGCTTGTCCTCACAAATGCGCTTCTGTAAGAATGGTCAAACATTCCCATAGACACCCCCCTAAACCTTGTGGACAGCCTTCCCAGAAGAATTGAAGCTGTTATAGCTGCAAAGGGTGGGCCAACTCGATATTGAACAATAAATGGTGAGGGGTAAGGGGCTGGAATGGACATGGATCTCAAGACTTGAGTCACCAAGTCGAGATCTTGTGTGATATCACTTACTCACCACTGAGGGTGGGGTTCACCATTTGTCTGGACCTGGGTACCACATTAGCGGTCCGTACCTCCAAACTGAGGAATGGCATAACCCAGCAGTTTATATCAAAGTTACAAAACTTTATTTTAATTCAAGCCACAAAACAATAGGGTAACAATAAGCATAGAATTAAAAAGAGATCGCCCCTTGGTGTCTGCACACTGGATTTAATTGCCATTGCCTCCTGCTGTTAACGAGAGGGAAAAGAGCAGCGCTGCTGCAAGCTGACACAGCATTGGACCGAGATCAGCCTCAGTATTTCAAAGGGGGCTGAGTTGTGCTGACATGGAAGGGAGGAATGCATTCTCTGCATTATAGTATAACTAAAGGCAACATTTTTTTTTCTTTAGTTTTGGATAGATTGGAGAGGAACTGGAACACTTATTAGGTTTTTATTACTGTCTCTGTCCCTGTTAGGGAGATTCATTCTTTATTTGTCCATTTTACCATTATCATCAAAAGTAAAAGTAAACCCTAATTTTGGGTTGTCCCCGGGAAAGTAATAGAGGGGAAGTGTTCAAATTCTGGTTCTGCTGACCTGGGGTTCCCCAAGGAATTCCCTTAATTTGCAGGGATTGTCTCTTACTTCCTGTTTTGGCTATGGGACAGGAGGTGAAGGGAAATCTCCCCAATGGGACACAGATGGCAAAAAAATAAACTGACAGGGGTTATAATCCTCCACTATTCTATCCAAAAAGAAAAAGTTTTGTCTATAGTTCTGCTTTAAGGTAAAAAAAAACTTTTACCTTTACAACCACTTTAAAGAGTGCACCAATACTAATCTCTGGCCTGTTTTCAAATGTCCCGTAATAGTTTTTATTCTATACAAATAATTTATCTTTTTTCTTCTTCTCTTTTTTTGGATACTTGTTCTTTTCATGCTAAATAAAATGCTGTTTGAAATCTTACAGGGCAATGCTTACTTTAAGGAAGGAAAATATGAGGCTGCTATTGAATGTTATACTCAAGGAATTACAGCAGACAGTACAAATGCACTGCTACCAGCAAATCGAGCCATGGCTTATCTGAAAATTCAAAAGTAAGTATTGTATATTAAAGTGAATGTAAACCCTCTCATATACCCAGTGAAGTGACTGGCCTTAGATTTATACACCGAGATGAATCAAATCCTACTTGTTTATCTGCAGTCTGTCTTCTCTTGTCTACAACCCTTGAAAAGAGCATAATTGTGATACAATTCTTTTTCACCTGTGAGGAGGAGAGAGGAGGTGGTGGAGAGCTGCAGTTACAGTGTGTGAAAGCTGATTGGAAGGACCCCCCCCCCCATAGGAAATGGAACACACAAAGCTGTATTCTGAATACTCCCTCCCCGTCACAAATTTTATTTCATGTATCAGGAAAACTTGTCAGAAGTAACTCATGCTGATAATAGAGGAGCGAAGCACCAGAGAGTAACGACACTTAGAGCTTTGGAGAGAGATAAGTAAACACTACAGATATACTGTATGTACTTAGTTCAGATTTCATGACGGGTTTACAACCACTTTAACAACTAGAGTGGAGGAACAACTTCACTCCAACTTGTTATTGTGTATTGAATAGGCTACAGCATGGTTAGATA
Organism: Glandirana rugosa; assembly: GCA_018402905.1. Taxonomy (NCBI): domain Eukaryota; kingdom Metazoa; phylum Chordata; class Amphibia; order Anura; family Ranidae; genus Glandirana; species Glandirana rugosa. Next base: position 3,485,360 of record BLSH010490787.1, on the reverse strand, counting down.
TTATAGAAATAGTGCAGAAACCTTGCGCTAACTCCAAAGGTGTGAGTCCAAAATATAAAACATAAGGTTTAAAGCAAAGAACTAAAACGATGAGTCCACTGGGTATTGGTTTGGCAGCTCGCAAGAACAATAAATCCAATTGTTTCCAGAGTTAAATCGCATAGATGCAGTGCCAAAAAGGGAAACTTTTATGTATAATTCAGAATATGATAATGTGAGTCCTTAGGATAAATCAAGAGAGTCAATAGATAGACCAACAGGTCTGATACACATAGAGATGGTCAGTCAATCCTCAAATAAAGGGTAAGATGTACGCTTACCAGAATCTGGTAGAGACAACGCAGGGAATACAGCCTTAAAGGGTCAGCTCCACTCCGGCTCCTGCGGTCACGATATGGGTGCCTTCAGCCAAGGAACACTGCCTCCTGGATGGATCTTCACAGATCTCCCTGGTCAGAAAGGTGGATATCCTCCCAGCATTCACCCGGGGTATTGAGGAAACAGAGAAGGCCAAAATAGTGTAATACCGCTTAAAATTTATTAAAATAAAAAATTCCATATACACTCACTTGGGTACACGTGTAAAAACAGCTCTAAACATAAAATATGGTGACAGAAGGTGTGGGGACCCAACGCGTTTCGGCTCAGAAGCCTTCATCTGGGGTATTCCTTGGCCCTCTAGGGGATTGTTTGTAGTTTTTATTATAAATACAGGCTGTGACAGGAGGGGGGAATACCCCAGATGAAGGCTCCTGAGCCGAAACGCGTTGGGTTTCCTTGGCTGAAGGCACCCATATCGTGACCGCAGGAGCCGGAGTGGAGCTGACCCTTTAAGGCTGTATTCCCTGCGTTGTCTCTACCAGATTCTGGTAAGCGTACATCTT
>BLSH010490787.1:3446719-3457279 GCA_018402905.1 Glandirana rugosa | reverse complement strand
GTTCTCAACTCCGGTCCTTGGGACCCACCAACAGGCCAGATTTTAAGTATTACCTTGGGGAGATGCAGACTAGAACACTGCAATCACAGAGCAGCAAATTACATCACCTGTGATGTATTTCATTTATCCTGCAAACCTGGCCTGTTGGGGGGTCCCGAGGACCAGAGTTGAGAACCACTGCCTTAGAGCATTGTGGTTTATTTTCAACTGCATTACTGTATTGTTTTGTCTTCATGTACAAACCTTTATGTATGTATGTACACCAATTTATCGTGTGAACCCTTTCTATTTGATTTCAGTATTTTAAATAAAATAAAATTACTTTTATATTTGCGAGTTTTCCCTATAAAGTCCAAACTCTTGAGGGTTGCCGTAACTTGTTAGTTTGTCCTACTCCGCTATGGTCAAGAATAAGCTGAAGCTGTGTCCTTCAATAAATGCAAAGAAACGGATTTTACAGTGACTATAAAAAGAATCCAGTTTTTCCTGACACACAAGTGGTCTTATAAGCTGCTTTAAAGTGGTTCTAAAGGCTCAAGGTTTCTTTATCTTCATGCATTCTATGCAAGAAGATAAAAAAAACTTCAAACATTGTGACCACCACTCAACTATAGGTGAGACATTCACACATGGTTTAAAGTTGAGAAGTCTTGAATACATACACCAAATGTTAGCTCATAAGAAGGAAAGTTTTTTGAAATGCCTATGTAACTAAACATAGTCAAATAATGCCACATAATACTCCTGTCTCTGTTTTGCCCACAGTCCAGTTTTCTTTGTTTTTGTATCAGTTCCCAATGCAGCCTCTCTTTTATGATTTTCAATTGTGATTATATTTTCTTTCTATTAAGTTATTATTATTATTATACATGATTTATATAGCGCCAACAGTTTACGCAGCGCTTTACAATGTAGAGGGGGGACATTACATTACAGATCAATACAGAAGGGACAAGAGGGCCAATTTAAAGCTAACTCATAGAGTACGCTATGCTTTGGCTTTACTGCAGTGCTGAGCGTATTATAAATAATTGTCAGAAAATTAAACATTATTTTGTAAATCGCGTTCTTTATATATACTTGACACTCATATTTATTTATTTATTTATTTTAAATGTTAGATGCCATGGAGTGTTCTCATATCTCAGTATGTGGCATTTTAGTCATAGAAGATGCAAGGCAAAAGTCAATTGATTAATGGTTTTTAAAGTGTGAAGGGCTGAAATCAATATGGACTTGGTAAAAGAGCTTTGCTTTATGGAAATAATTGATATATTAACTACAAAGGAATTTGTTGTAAATATGCCTCTGTGTAATAATATGTAGACTATAAACACACATATATATCCACTGTACAATTAAAATATGTTTAAGCCTTGTCTGAAAGTACCTTGTAAAAGACAGGTGCTGCTGCATATACTGTAGGTGTTTTCTTTTAGCTGCCCCTTCACAGCCTATATTGCTGACCTACAGTAAAGTGAGTGTAGGCAGAAGCCCCCATTTACCTTTATGGTGGACACTGAAAGTTAGCTTTGCAGGACTTCTCAAGAAGGACTAACTATTTTTAGTCTAGTGACTGCTGCGATATCCTTAACTGTGTGGGCTTTCACCTGCTATTTTCCTTGTAAACATTTAAAGGTTATAAACTTCCACAGCAGATGGTACAGAGACAAAAAGACAAACAACAGTTTTAAGTTAAAATACTCATATTAAAATCAGTATTTTTTTTGCTAGAAAATTACTCAGCAGAGACCCTGGAGAATACAAAGGCAGTTGTTGCAATTTTTTATGTCACATGATTTTTCAAATGCAAATTTTGGGGAAAAAATACACTTTGATGAATTTTAATGGAAAAAAAACCCATAAAATATAACCCAATTTTTTGGTAAAATATAAAAGATGTTATGCCAAGTAAATAGATACCTAACATGTCACACTCGTGAAATGGTGCCAAAAGACGGCACTTAAAAATCTCCCTATATAGGCAAAGCTTTAAAACATTTTACGGGTTACCAGTTTAGAGTTGCAGAGGAGGTCTAGGGCTAGAATTATTGCTCTCGCTATAACGTTTGCGGCGATACCTCATGTGTGGTGCAAACAACGTTTACATATGCAGGTACGACCTACATATGCTTTTCCAAGTACGCAGGGATGGGGACGCTTTAAAAAAGTTTTTTTTATTTTTATACTGTTTCTCTAATTTATTTATCACTTTTATTCCTATCACAAGAAATTTAAACATCCCATGTGATAGAAATAAGGCATGACAGGTCCTCTTTATGGAGACTTCTTGGGCGATAAGAAAAAAAGTGGCAGTGTTTTACATCTGCCAGAGGTGGAAGTGACATCATGACGTCGCTTCTGGCCTCCCAGAATCATAGAGATGGCCAGGGACCATCCGGTCTATAACCAGCTCTGTTGTAACCCGCTGCCGGATTGAATCCTGGGCTCTCTGATCACACAGGAGAGCCCAGAGAGGTGGGTGGTGGGACGACTTCTATTCAAATCAATGGGCTCCCATAGGGAACCATTGATTTTGAATCGAGGCAGAGAAACGCAGCTAAAAGCTAGCACGGCTAAACGCACATTGATGCCAATGCAGAACGCTAATAAAATCGCGTTTTAACAGGCGTCGGTACTAGCTTTACAGCTCGTTTTTCATAACGTCCGTGTGTATGAGGCCTAAAGTTGTGCAACAAAATATTAGGTAAAGGGTCCCATCGTTTTTGTTCATTTCATTTTCTTTAGTTTTAATATCTAAAATAGTAAATAAGCAAAGTCTGATTTTATTGAAGTGGTTCTAAAGGCAGAAGGTTTTTTTTATCTTAATGCATTTTATGCATTAAGATGAAAAAACCTTCAGTGTGCAGCAGACCCCCTAATACTTTTCAGAGCCCCATCTTGATCCAGCTATGTTGCACGAGAGACTTGGCTGTCTGGGACTCTCCCTCCTGATTGGCTGAGACAGCAGCAGCAAGCGCCAGTGACTGCTGCTGCTGTCAAAGTCAGTGAGTCAATGAGGAGAAAGGCGGCTCCATGACTGAATGGACACACAGAGCAGCGGCTTGGCTTGGGTGCCCCCATAGCAAGCTGCTTGCTATGGGGGCACTTGGCAGGAGGAAGGGGCTAGGAGCGCCGGCGAGGGACCTGAGAAGAGAAGAGGAGGATATGGGCTGCTCTTTGTAAAACCACTGCACAGAGCAGGTAAGTATAACATGTTTGTTATTTTAGAGAACAAAAGCAAGACTTTTATATCACTTTAAATATTGAATAAACAATGATTGATGACACTTAGTTTGGTGAGTGGGGTGCCGCCAGCTTGGATTTGATGTCTTACTCTGAAATGTCACTCAAGTGACCCTAATCCCAGTTGCCAGGTCGCCCTGGAGATCAACTTTGGCCCCCTGAGTACACATACATGTACAGGAACCAGCCAGGTCTCAAGGACACAGGTTACAAAGCAAGTGTGTGTACACATGGATCAAGACCTTGCCATCTAGGAATGTGTTTAAACAAGGGCTGTTTTTCTGAAGGTAGCTCTGCACAAATCAAGTGATTCGGGATAATCACTGTATGTCTGCCAAGATCAGATTGTCTGAATCAGACAAATAGGCAGACTAGTTATTTGCAGTTGTTTGGGTAGTTTATGAAGATGTTTATTAATCACCTCCTAAGCTGAATAAACTGTTCTTTATCATCTTGCTGTTTCTGTGCGACTAATCAATATTACAGCCTGTTGTCACTTTCAATTTATTGGACATATGGATCAAAGCAGTTGTACAACCAATTGATTGGCATAAAATAATCCCCCCCCCCCTTCCCCTTTTTCTTAGCCACAGCTGATACAAACATTCTTTTGTTCCACCACACATAACATAAAATGAAAGTCTAATTATGATTAGATAATTCTCTAAATAAGTTTACATTATGTTCCCATTAATATATAAAACTCTGTGACACATGTAGGCAGGCTCTTACATTTTTAAAGACTCCTAGTTCTGGGTGAGATTTGTCCAGGTCTGCTCTATAGTATAACCCTCCACTTCTCATATGGCAGGGGGAAGGGGTGGAAGAGATGGGATAGCACGGGGAGTAATTAGACATTCCTAAAAGAGGAGAGGGCTATGACTTGCAAGGAGGGAGAGGGCTGAGCCAGGAAATTAACTCTTCTTGGAGTAGTCAAATTTTCCACTGTGCACCTCCCCCTCTCCTCTTCTATCTAACTTTGGGGGAAGGCATTCTGTAGTCCACGGAGGACTGGGAACAGTGCTATCTAAACACAGTGCAGCAGAGGAAGAGATCGCACAAAGTTACGAGATCAGTAGATTTCCTGCAGGATTAACAGAAATGTTTGTGCACTTTTCTCCTTACGTTCACTGACAGACGCAGCCTCTTCATTGACTTTGTGGGGTTTTATGCTTGTCCTACTAGGAGTTAACTAGGCAGGGAAAAGAATCAGCTGGCCCCTCCCATGGGGGGCCGTCCTCTCTTCCTACATCAAACCCCCTCACAGCATAGCTCTTCAGTTTCTTTGCCTAGTTCGTAAGGAGTTGACCTGGCTTCCCTTCAGGGGAACTATGGTCCTGATTATGACCATTTTTATTTTTTCTTAATTTTATTTTTTTTTCTACAACGAATTGATCTGCTATCAAAAAGCCGGTCGGGGCATAGAGAGTCCTCGAGCTCTTCATTTTCCCTGACCTGGCCAACATGATGCGAAGCCAGTCCCGTTGCATGTGGACCCGCCGCATCGTGCCCGTTCAGTGCGGGCGGCCCGGGGTAAACCCCTTTTTTCAGCGCCCTTTACCGGATGCGATTCGGCAGGGCGACTTTGGGCCTGCAGCATACCGTCCATGAGAGGGCGGAAAGTCTGCGATCGGGTGGCTACCCGCGGCGTCGGAGTGGTAAGTGAGCGCCCCTGCCTTCCCCCCTTTTTAGGGGCGTGAAGGGGGGCCCGACAACGAAAAACAAAAAAAAAAAATTTTTTTCACTGGGTAGCCACTGGTGGGATGCGTAGAGCTCCCGTTTGACCCCTGCCCCCCCCCCCCCCAGCACCACCGCGATCGTTGGGCGGACCGCCGCCATTTTCCCGTAGCCGCGGACATTTTGGGCCTATGGGACTTTCCCTCTAGCGCTCAGAGCCGCAGTTTGCGGTACTGCACGTTCCCTGCAGGTGTGTTTTGGCCTCTAGTGGTTAACGGCGGCCATTTTGACTGCATGCTCTGCAAATACACGTGTCTGCAGCATTTCCCTTCACTGTGGAATGGTGGTGATTCGGGCGGCGCAGCTCTTCTGACGATCTGCACAGTACAAGCAGCAAACAGCAAGTATAGCTGGGCTCTCCTGTGGGTGCTGGTGGTGGTGGGTGCAGTCCTCCTGGGTTCCCTGGTGCACTGTGAGGGGGTGGTGTGCGGCTGTGTGGGGGTGCCCTTAACCCTTTCTATGTTTTAGAACATGCTAGGAGCGCTATCTGCGCAAAGGGCTTTTTCTGGACCAGCTGTGACGGTCTTTAGTGATCCAAGAAGCGTTCCCTTCCTCCTTGCCCTTCAAGGGAAGATATCGCACTGCGATGCGATTTAGCCAGGATGGCGAATCGCTGATTCTGCGCATGTGGGGTGGTCCTTTAGGCCCCCTAGGGCGCCCAAGGCTTAACCCTATGATTGTTCTTTTCTGATCGCCTTTTTTGTTGTAAATGGCATCCGCAGCATTCCTTTCTAGTGCAGTGGAACTTACGCCTGGCAGCATATTGCTTGCTGGCTCAGTTCCTGGCGTGGTCTGCCTGAGTTTTGCATGCCCTCCCTGTGCATGTGGGTTTCCTCCTGGTGATCCGGTTTCCTCCCACACTACAAGCTGTCCCTTGAGAAAAGTTTTTTAAAAAAAAAAACATAAAAGGATGTCGCCTTGGTGTCTCGCCTATGTCGCTTCATAAGAAGGGCCCCGCTACCAAAGACAGAGACGCTGTTTAGGTCGCTCTTCCTGGTGTCAGGCTCTGCTCTGCGACCAGCCCTGACGTTCGCCATGGCGGCGCTTTATCTGTCTGAGCTTATGACGGAGCTCCAGAATCTTCTGGACTGCGGCCAACTGCTGGTTACGCCGCAGAGAGCTGACCTTTTGTTAGGGTAGCAGTGTTGCTGTATCCTTAGACGGGTACTCTGGTTGCGTTTTTTCTGGTCTAGTGACCATGCTTCCAGCAAGGGTCGCAGACTTCCCTTTCAGGGTGGATGTCTGTTCGGTCCTCAGCTGGGTGAGATCGTTTTAGATTTCACGGGTGGTAAGTACCTTCCTCCCAGAGCCCCGGAGGCGTGAGTTTTTTCGCCGTAGACAGGGGCCCCCTCCCTCGGGTCAGAAGTTTCTTCGCGCCCTGGGCGCAACAGATGAAGGGACCCGCTCCGGTAAGGTCGCTGCAGGGGCCGGATGACGGCAGTGGCAGCACAAAACCGAAAAGGCGGAGGGCAAGTCCTTCTCAGCCTGATGGGTTGCCCCCACCCGGGTGTCGGGTGGGGGAACGTATTCTGGGGTTGCAGACCGGTGGCTGGCTCATTTTTCCGACCGCTGGGTCCGGTAGGTGTCCACCGGGTACAGGATAGAGTTCATCACTCTACTCCCAGACAGGTTTTTCCTATCGAATTAGGGCTTCCGCAGGATTGCCTGGAGGCCCCCTTCGGGGCGGTACAAGCACTCTCAGACCAGGGGGTGATCGTACCAGTGTTCCCAGGAGGGAGGTTCGAGGGGTCAACTCGAATCCTTTCGTGGTCCCCAAACACGGGGGAGGGATTCGGCCCATACCGGATCTGACAACCTGAACCAGTGTGTCAGGGCGCAAAAAATTCCGGATGGAATCTATCCGTTCGGTTGTGGTCGCCCTCCATCAGGGGGATTTTTTGGCATCCCTGGATATCAGGGATGCGTACCTCCATGTACCCATTCATCCACGACATCAGCGCTCCTGCGCCTTGCGGTGGGAGACCTCCATGTTCTTGTGGCCTCCCCTTCGGCCTGGCCTCAGCACCCCGAGTCTTCACAATGTTGCTCGCTCTGGTGTTGGCGTTGTTGCGCCAGTGTGGTATTGCGGGTAGTGGTATACCCGGACTATTGCTCCTGCGAGCGGGGTCTGCCTCGGCTCTGGAGCAGAATGTGAGTATCACAATGGCCTCATTACTGGACTTCGGCTGGTTACTGTACCTGAAAAAGTCGTCGCTGTCTACGTCCCGCCGCCTGAAGTATCTGGGTCTCTTTTTAGTCACGGAACTGGTGAAGGTGTTCTTCCTTCCGGCCAAATTGCAGTGTCTACTGTCAGCAGTGCGCACCCTCTTGTCACACCGTCAGTCTTCGTTACGGTTTTGTATGCGGGTGCTGGGACTCATGGTCTCGTTGTTCGAGGCAATGCCATTTGCCAGAGTCACGCTCGTCTCCTTTAGCGAGCAATCCTGGCCCGGTGGGACAGGTCCCCTCGGTCTTGGACCTTCTGATCCGTCTGAGCTCCAAGACCAGGATGTCTCTGACCTGGAGGCTTCGGGACTCGGCCCTAACTCAGGGGAAGACGTTCCTGCCCCTTCAGTGGGTGATCGTCACCGCGGATACCAGCCTTGTGGGCTGGGGCGGAATCATGGGGCAGCTATTCGCCTAGGGTCGTTGGGCGGCTCAGGAAGCTCGCCTCCCCATCAACGTTCCGGAGCTGAGAGCAGTCAGATTGTGCCTTTTTTCACTGAACAATGAGATTGCAGGGTCGTCCGATTTGAATTAGATCGGACAATGCCTCAGCGGTGCCGTACATGAACCATCAGGGCGGCATGGAGAGTCCAGCAGCTGCAGCGGAGGCAGCTCTGATTGTGTTGGGCAGAACTTCACGTTCCGGCGATATCAGCCATTTATTTTCCAGGCGTGGGGAACTGGCAGGCACAGCTGCCAGACGCTGGACCAGGGAGAGTGGTCCCTTCACCTGGAGGTGTTCAATCAGACTGCAGCAGATGGGGGACGCCGGACGTGGATCTCAGGGCGTCCCGTTTCAATCACAAAGCGAGAACTTTTGTGTGCAGAACGAAGGATCCGTTGGCAGTGGCCACGGACGCTTTGGTGGCCTCCTGGGGTCGTTATCATCTTCTGTACGTCTTCCCTCCGATAAGGCTGCTTCCACGATTGGTACGCAGAATAGTTGTGGAAGGGGTACCAATATTCTTGGTGGCTTCAGATTGGCCCCGGCGCACTTGGTACGCCGACATGGTGCAAATGGTGGCAGACGCCCCTTGGCGGCTCCCGCTGCAAGACGATCTCCTGTCTCGGGGACCCATCTTGCACCCTGCTTTACCCTCGCTGGCTTTGACGGCTTGGCTATTGAGTTCCAGGTGCTAAGGGACAGGGGAGTCGCCGATTCCGTAATCCCTACCTTGTTTTAAGCTCGCAAGGGTACTTTTCGCAAGATTTATCTCCGCACCTGGAAGGCTTACATAGCTTGGTGCGAGGCGGCGGGTTATAACCCTCGCTCTTATGTCGTGTCCAAGGTCCTGGCTTTTACAACAGGGCCTGAACAAAAAACTGGCTTTGAGTACTCTCAAGGGCCAGATATCGGCTCTGGCGATTCTCTTTCAGAGATCTTTAGCTTCGCAATCTTTGACTCGTACCTTTGTACAAGGTGTGCGACATGTGGCGCCTCGGGTGAAGACTCCGATGGCTCTGTGGGATCTGAAATTGGTGCTTTCTGTTCTCAGAAGCCACCTTATGAGAATATCAAGGAGATTCCTCTGTGAATGCTGTCTCAGAAGGTGACCTTTTTGGTTTCCATCACTGCCGCCAGACGGGTGTCGGAATTAACAGCACTATCGTGCAAGTCTCCCTACTTGGTCATACCTAAGGTTAAGGCGGTCTTGCAAACCTCTCCTTCCTTCCTCCGAAGGTGGTTTCTTCATTTCACAGTAATGAAGATATTATTCTTCCCTCATTGTACCCTTGCCATCGCACCCAAAAGAGTTTGAGTTGCATGCTTTGGACGTAGGGAGGGCCTTAAGAGTGTATATTGGCTGCTACAGCTTTCTTTCAAAAAGCTGATGCCTTGTTGTTCTGCCTGAGGGCCCGCGCAAAGGATTGGCGGCCTCTTCGGCTACAATTTCTCATTGGATTAGGAAAACCGTGACACATGCGGGGCAAGATTCCCCCTTTTCCGGTCACGGCTCATTCTACCCGGGCTGATTAGCACTTCCTGGGTTTTTAGACACCAGGCATCGATGTCACAGGTGTGCAAGGCGGCCCCTTGGGCCTCGGTTCACACTTTTCATTAAGTTTTATAAGGTTGATGTGTTTGCATCTATGGATGCTACTTTTGGCCGCAAAGTTTTGCAAGCGGCAGTGTAGGCGCGTCTGGCGCCTCTTCAGAGGTTCAGTTGGGTACTGTTGTTAGCGTTTTACCCACCCCTGTTTTGACACAGCTTGGGGACGTCCCCACTAAGTCAATGAAGAGGCTGCGTCTGTCAGTGAACGTAAGGAAAAAAAGGGATTTTATTAAAACTTACTGTAAAATCCTTTTCTCCGAGTTCACTGACAGACGCAGCACCCACCCCTCTGGGCTCTGTTTTTGGTACGGCTTGTGTACGAACTGAAGAGCTATGCTGTGAGGGGGTTTGATGTAGGAAGAGAGGACGGCCCCCATGGGAGGGGCCAGCTAATTCTTTTCCCTGCCTAGTTAACTCCTAGTAGGACAAGCATAAAACCCCACAAAGTCAATGAAGAGGCTGTGTCTGTCAGTGAACTCAGAGAAAAGGATTTTACGGTAAGTTTTAATAAAATCCCTTTTTTGGGTAGAACAAAATGCCTTTAACTACGTTTATAAATGGTAGATAGTAGAACAGGATTTTTTAAGCCGACTGTGGACCAGGGGCGGCCTGTCCATTAAGGGCGCGCACGCGCCAGCCCCTCTATCCAGTCACCCCTATATGATAAATGGATAGGTTCATGCATATCATGAATCTATCCATGGCCGACGCGACCACCCCCTGTTCATGCATCCGGCCACTTTCAGGATGCCAGTCGCATGAATTACAGCGGCGGGATGTTTTTTTAAACACTTGATTAGAGTCATAGGCTCTAATAGGCTTCAAAATAGAGTGGACTCAAAGCGCAGAGCATTGCACTCAGAGCCCACTCAGGTGTGTTAGAAAAGCAAATGAATATTCGCTTTTCTAACACTGAATCACCTCCCCGCCAATCAGGAAGCGCAGATCTATTACCCATTTCCCGATTGGCTGAAAGGTCAGGCGATCCTATTGAACGCCTTGGAGGAGGGGGATGCATGCCGGAAGCTGCCTTGATATGATCCACACCACAAGAGGAGAAGGAAAGCTGCCGCTCGCCGGCACCGCTGCCCGCCCGCTCGCTTACTAGATGGGGTAAGTTCAGGTCTTTGATGTCCCAACAGCCGCTACTGCTGTGGGCTTTCAGGTGGAAGTGATTTACAGCACACACAAGGAACACCCCTCCTCCCTATGTGCAACTGCCCAGACTATGTATTCTGGACAGGGCTGCTGTTAGAAATCACACACCTGACAGCCCCCCCCCCCCCCCCCCCCCCCC
>BLSH010490787.1:3418422-3429178 GCA_018402905.1 Glandirana rugosa | reverse complement strand
TCAATTGGTCTAAAACGTCCAAAAACGTTGGGGATCAACGTTTTTGGGCATTTGAACGTTTTTACAGCTGAAAAACGTCTCTCAGAACCCTCTGGTCTTGGTTTTTTTTTACAGCTCAAAAACATCACTGCTAAAAACAGCTGATAACAGCCTATGTGTGCATGAACACATTGGATAACATGATGGAGGGTTTATTGACTGTACAATAAAATGTCTGTCGCTAAAAACAGCTGCTGTATAACAGTCAAAAAACGTCCTGTGTGCATGAGGCCTTCGTTTTCCGGTTTGCTAGTGGTTATCAGAACGTCTGAGGTTATCCAAATACTGCAAAGGAGAATCTTGCAGAGGAAAGTGATAGCAAGATTGGTGACACCTTCTAAATTTTCCAAAGGAATTGGTGATTGTATCTCAGGTGAAATAGTAAAGTCAAACAAGTCATGGTTGGCTTATGAACCCCATGTCAGAGTCTGCGGCAGATTGCACCATAGACAATAGTCTTCACCACTTTGATTGTATTGTGCATTGGTGGGCTTCCCGTCATCCTTCTGACCCAGAAATTATGCCAGGTGAAGTGAATATGCATGTTTTCTTCTTCTAACCTCAGCATGCCGGAGCAGGCTGCCAAGTGGTGTGTTGTGGACTGGGGAGAAATGTGGCTGCTGTTGCTATGCAGTCCAGCAATCAGTTACAGTGTAGGGTAGCGGGAAGGCTGCTGCTGCTCTAAGTGCTCAGTGTCAGTTCTATTTTTACAACAGCAGGCAAAAAAAAAAAAACATTCAGACGCGCTAATCACCATGCCAGTGCATTACCCGGAGGAGAACGACACAACCAGGCTGACGGGCTGCATTTTTCAAAACTTGGTATCAAAAGCTGACAATAAAAAAAAATTATCTTTACACTGACAAATCCGTTATACTAAGGTATGCTGATAATGTCACACTGCTAACAGAATATTCAGCCAACATTTTATTGATCGTTTTGTTTCAGCAGTAGAATTTAGCACCTGATAAGCTATGTCTGGGTTTTTAGGGGTTCGGTTTAACCCTTTGATTGGCCAGAATGTATACCCCACTTGAGCTCCGGAAGATTTTACCCCCTTCATGACCAGGCCATTTTTTGTTATTCAGCACCACGCTACTTTAACTGTTAACTGCGCAGTCATGCAACACTGTTCACAAATACATTTATATTTTTTTTCACACAAATAGATTTTTCTGACTGCTGTTTTTTTTTTTTTGTTTTTTTTTAATTATATAAACAAAAAGAATTTTGAAAACTAAAACAATATTTTTTACTTTCTGCTATAAAAAATGCTAAAAACAAATCTAATTTCTTCATAAATTCAGGCCAAAATGTATTCTGCTACAAAAATATCCCAATAAATGTATATTAGTTGCTGTGCATGAAAGTTAAGTCTACAAACTATGGGATGAATGCCATAAACATACTTTTTATTTAATAATACTAGTAATGGCAGTGATCAGCGACTTATAATGGGACTGTGATAGTGCGGCAGGCAATCTGACACCAAGACATCTTTCACACTTGTGCGAGTTGTCCTGCGATTTTGGGACTGCAAGTCCCATGACAAGTCGTTCCCCATTATTTCCAATGAGTACCATTCATATCTGTACGACTTTCAAGGCGTGCCAACTTCAATGTAGTCCCTGCATTACTTTGGTCCAACTTTGATGCAACTTGAGATCCAAAGACTTCAATGTTAAACCCTCAAAGCCTCATGCAAATCGCACCTGAATATTATAGATGCGATTTTTGTGCTACTTCTGTACGACTTTGTAATATGTTTTCATTGAGCCAAAGTTGCAACAAAGTTGGACCAAAGTCTGATCCGAATTTGAGGCTAAAAAATTGCAGTAAAATCAGGTCACACAAGTGTGAAAAGGGCCTTTCTGACATTATGTGGGAACTGACATCACCAGTGACACTAATACAGTGATCAATGATAATCATATTCACAGTCACTGTACTAATGGCACTGGCTGGGAAGGGGTAATCGAGGGATTACCTGTGTGCCTAAGTTTTAATGTGTGTGGTATGTGCTGCTTCTCACTGCAGATCGATTTGTTTCTTTTCCCCTACAAAGCGATCGTTCCCTCTGTTCAGAGCCCTGTCTTGTTTGTCAACACAGGGCTCTGGGCTGTGAATCGACGCAGCCAATCAGGTAATTTGCTGACAAACTCCCCCTGTGTCAAATCACAGTAAAGTAGGTGGGAGGGGCACATGCGCGCCCCCAACCTGCAATCCGCTTTTGGCACACAGGTACCTTATTGTGCCTGTTTGGGCCGCCCCCCACATTTACTGCTGCGGATCCGGAAGTAGATACTATACATTCTGACAATAAAAGGGTTCAAGTGTAAGTCCAGCCAAAACTGGTTGTAGTTTTGGACAGAACGGGGAAGGATTGGATTGGTGGATCGCTTTTTGCCCGCCATTTGACAGGCAGATTGGAGGCAATATATCTCTAACTCTGCACCAGTTTTAACCCTTGAAAGGCTATAGCACAGCGCTACAACTGTGTGCATTACTTGCAGTTGTGGTGTGTTCCCATTCACTTGAATAGGTTACATCTGGCAGCAGTACTGCTTGACGAATGTGACCTAAGGTATTTTTTATATTTTTTTTGCTGTACTTGGACCGCAGTAGTAATAACCATGGTAACTTGCAACTTGGCAGTTGGGGTGAGCTAAAACTGTGTCTCAACCACCTATTGTTACTGTGCCTCCCTTGTAAACAAGGCCTTGGAGACTGCCCCTCCCCCCCATTTACTATAATGTAACAATGATTTTACTGGACCACACATGAAGAAAAATCCACAACAGGGACACATAATGAAATTTCAGCTTGAGCCAATGAGTTCTGTAAACAGCAAAAAATAAAATATGTGGTCTGGTGCCCCCAGTGGTGCACCTCCATCCCTACTATATATATCCATAAAAATATGAGTTGTAAGTATGGGGTTCCCTATAGTGGCCCCAGAGGTTTGAATTACATTATTCTCTATCAAGTGTGCTATATACCTTTATATTGATGTTTTACTTTACAGACATTAAAGTGTTACTAAACCTACAACAGTAAAATCAGTCTGTATATGCAGCATAGCATGCTTGTTATACCCACTGTGGAACTTAAGGGTTTAATCCTCTGCATTGTGTAAGAAAGGCTGTTTTATACTGTATGTATACAGGGTGGCCCATTTATATGGATACACCTTAATAACATGGGAATGGTTGGTGATATTAACTTCCTGTTTGCGGCACATTAGTATATGTGAGGGGGGGAAACTTTTCAATATGGGTGGTGACCATGGCGGCCATTTTGAAGTCGGCCATTATGAATCCAACTTTTGTTTTTTCAATAGGAAGAGGGTCATGTGACACATCAAACTTATTGGGGATTTCACAAGAAAAACAATGGTGTGCTTGGTTTTAACGTAACATTTATTCTTTCATGAGTTATTTACAAGTTTCTGACCACTTATAAAATATGTTCAATGTGCTGCCCATTGTGTTGGATTGTCAATGCAACCCTCTTCTCCCACTCTTCACACACTGATGGCAAAACCGCAGGAGAAATGCTAGCACAGGCTTCAAGTATCCATAGTTTCAGGTGCTGCACATCTCGTATCTTCACAGCATATGGTTTTTTTATGGTTTTTATGGTCAATGCCCACCCTGTAGATTCTTCCTTCCTGCACTGTCAGTCTGAGCAATTCCATATAACACACAGCAGGGTGGTAAAGCTGCACATGCTCAGTTTGTTTTTTTATGCTGGATAGAACATTTCCTGTTTCAGTTGAACTGTTCAGGTCACATGATATTGACATCATACATGTGGGCGTGTATAGAGGCTGTAGTGGAAAACTACTCCTACTTGAACACACAGCTATGGGCAAACTGTGCAGGTTATCAGGAAACCATGGTATACAGATCATCCAAAAAGGTATATAGTAACAGTATTTTAATGTAAAAAGATGATTTATAAGCTGTAGGCACTGTGGGGGGGCAGATGAACTATTTTCATATTACTCGGTTTAGTAACACTTTAAATATGTGCATGGACTCCTGAGGAAGTTTAGCATTGAGTCATGAAATGCGTCAATTTTTTTAAGATGCAATTTTTCATTTAATCATGTCTTGATATATTGAACATTTAAAGTGGATGTAAACCCAAAATTTGAGTTGGGCACATATATCTGCAGTGTTTTCTTTTCTCTCTTCAAAGCATTGTGTCTCGTAGCTCTGTCCCGAGTTCCTCTGTTATCAGCCATCAACTTTTGACAAGCTCTCTGAGACCCAGAGATAAAAGTGTGTGTCGGTGGAGGTTGCTATAAATAGATTAGCAGACTGCTGCACAATTCACAGGCAAGCTCTACATGTGTGGGGGAGGGGGTGTGTGCCTTTCCTCCAATCGCCTGTCTCACAGTGTCTAGCAATAATCCCCCCCCCTAGAAGGGAATGAGGAAGTGAAAATTCTAACAGAAAGTACACTTTCTAAACATTATATAAATGTGAAGACAGCATATATAGATGTAAAACTTATATAGGGAGATTTGTTTCATCTCTGTATACCAAGGCTGTTCACGTCACTGGGTATATATGAGGGTTCACATCCGCTTTAATTATGTATGATATGTATTGTTATGGAGCCGCTACAAATCAGCTTGATATTCATTTGTGTTCTGTGTAATGTAACGGGGATTGTATTTATTCATTAATAAATTATTAACCATGTCTACTATGTATTTAATTGTTGTGTGTTACACCTCATTTAAAGTCCCACGATAAACTCTTGATTTTATGGTTTCAGCATGAGGTATGGAGAAAGTTTTAGTGTTTCTAAACCCACAACAGTAAAATAAGTCTATATATGCAGTAAAGCATGCTTGTTATACTCACTGTGGAACCTAAGGGGTTAATCCTCTACATTGTGTAAAAATATGTTTGATCCTGTCTTCTCTGATCCTCCACTCCTTCCACTGTCCCCAATATATTTTCTGATAATACAGAGCCAGGGGACAGGCTGCACATGCTCAGTTTGGTGTGTATTGCTAGAGAGTTTTTTTTTTTTTCTTGGAAGAGTGCATGTTATCAGCACAGGGCCAATCAGCACTGTCCATACAGAGGGTCAGGGGTCCTGCAGCCTCATAGGACAGTCAGAGGAGAATGAAGACTCCTCCTACAAGCTTTAACCAGACACTGATAGAAGTCACAAGACTGCTATATACTGCTGATGAGAAAAGGTATCTAGCAAATTATATTTACTAAAATAATTGCATTTCTGTGTACTGTGGGAGACCAGATATAGTGAATACATGGTCCTGGGATTAGTAACACTTTAAATATGGAAAAAATCAGCTGTGCTAGCAGTAAAGAAGATTGCATAATATTACTACAACTGCATGCATTTAATAGCCATGTTTCTTTAGGGGAGCAGAACACACCTTTTTGGGGTGTTTTTGTTCCCAAAAAAGAGAGTAACTTGTTTGGATTTTGCCTTATTGCTTTACATGTTAGGCCGGAAGGCCTGTTGCATGCATACCACCATGTGTTTAGAGTATTTTATTCTGTTCTTGCGTAGTTCCTTGATGTATGTTTAAATAAATTGTATCTTTCATTGAGCTAATATTGGTGATCTACTGTTATCCGTAAAAGCATAAGGTTTTTTTTTTTCCTCCTGCTTTTCACCACTTTGTATTGGGAAATTATTTATGAAACAATGTGCATGTAGCCTTAGGCCCCTTTCACACAGCGGGGTCCGGCAGCTCAGCAGGGTTCGCTCCATTGATCTCCGCTGAGCTGGCGTATATGCATATGCTCACTGTGTAGGGACAGACCTGTCAGCCCTGCTGTTTCCTATGTGAAGATCGGGTGAAAACGGACTGCCTGATCCCATCCGACAGACGTCTATTTTAGCGGATCTTGATGGATCAGATGGGAGACGGGTGTCAGCGGACACATCTCCACTGACATCCGCCTACCCATAGAGGTCTATGGGTGGCCCACTCGGATCTGCCTGAAAAACGGACAGGCGGATCCCAGCGGGGCCTTATATTTATGTAAATCCAAAACTTCTTTTTTTTTTTTTTTTTTTTTTGAATAGAGTGGGGAAGGATTCGAACTGTCAGGTTTTACTGCCATTAGAGGTTCTGTTGTACAGATTCCTTCAAAGCCTGTCTGGTAAATACGTTTTACCCAGAACGGGAAGTGGGGGGAACGCTCTCTAACAGCAACACAGACAGAAGTAAAAATGCTTAATTTTACGTTAAGTAGGGGGTACTAGAACCTCTGTCAGCTTTTTATTGTTTTCTGCTTCCCTGCTTCAGATTTCCCCTAGCCTCCTGGCTGATAAAACGTTGAGAGTAACCTCTCTGATAGCAGTATAATCTGACAAGGGTTCTAACCTTCCTCCACTCTATCCAAAACCAAGAACTAATTGTTGGGAACACATACACATTAACCATCTCTGCAGCAATGCTACTTTACTTATTGTAAAGTTATTCAATTATACCTTTTGCATACAGTGTCATTTATTACTTTTTTTTTCTTTGCAATTTTAAGGAGAAATACAGACAACCATGTTCCGCCTCAAACACCGCTGCCGAAAGTAATAAATGATGTGCCACCGTTATTGCCGCCCATGACCACTGATGTTCCAGGCGTCCCTACAAATTCATTTCAGCTTGAGTCAGATTTCAGGAGCCTGAAGGGCAACCAGGAAATGTTATACAAGTACATGAAGGTAGGAAAACATTACCTGTGTTTGTTACATGTTGGGCTTTTATTTTTCTTTTTTTTTGCAAATGAAAAACAAAAAAAAAAGCCTAATGTACTCCAGTCTTAGGCTCCATGCACACGGGACGCTTTTCATCCTCCCCTGAACGTTTTAACTTGACAGCTAGAAACCGGTGTCTAAAACGTCCATTTTGCATGCCGCGTTCGCATCTAGGAATGTTTGTTTTTTTAAAAAAAAATGGAAACGCCTGTAAACAAATCTCTCCTAGACGCGAGTTACCGCGTTTAGCTGTGTTTTGCCATGTTTGGCGTCTGAAACGCTGGTAAACTCGGCGTCTGAACCCATTTTTGGGTGTTCAAAGTACAGCCTCTAATCGCAACTGCCTAAAAACGACTGTAAACGAGCCTGTGTACATGTACACATAAGAGAACCTTATTTGAGTTTAGGGGCAGTTGAAATAAATGCCCAAACGCCTCTAAACATTCATTTACAGCGTCCCGTGTGCATGGAGCCTTACTTTGAGACTTGCACAGTAGTGCTGAAATTGCTTTCACTGTACACTGTGAGCTTCTCAAAATGTGCATTTGAAGCTGCTGCAAATCATATAGAGCCCACCAAGTTTCCACGCTGGAGGGAATCCAGCACCATCTAGCTCTATGTCGACAGGCAAATTATCACATTAGCTGTATCTCAGTATAAGAACACCATTAGAAAAAGATTATATTTTTAGGTTAAACATTTAAAAGAAAAACACATTTATTTATTACAGGTATTATAGCGCTGTCTATTTACGCAGCACTTTACATATACATTTTATTGTACATTCACATCAGTCCCTACCCTCAAGGAGCTTACAATCTAAGAAACCTAACTCACATTCATACATATACTAGGGCCTAGAGAAGAGCTAGTTAACCTACTAGCATGTCTTTGGAGTGTGGGAGAAAACCCACACAGGCACAGGAAGAACAAGTTAACTCCAGGCAGGTAGTGCCATGCTTGGTATTTGAACCAACGACCCTACTGCTGGTACGCAGAGGTGCTAACTATTTAATCACTGTGCTGCCCTGCAGAAACTCCCAAAATAATTTATTTTCATTTTATACAAATATAAAAGCACCTTCCACACTATGCGCTCACCTTATTTTTTTACCTATAAATATATTCGGTCAAATTGCACCTTCTCCTTTACGAAGCTCATTAAAGAGGAGTTCCAGCCACCTGTGGAAAAAAACTGTAGCTGCTGACTTTTAAAAAGCAGCCTCTCGCCTGTCCCACGATCCAGCGTTGTGCTCGCCCCAGTCGGTCTCACCCATCTTCGGTCCCCGGCGCCGGCATCTTCACTATGGGCACCCGGCTGTGACAGCTTGTGGCTTCACTGCCAGGTGCCCGCTGCGCATGCACAAGTCGCAATGCACATGAATGGTGAATGCAGTCTTCTGGGAAGAAGACTCCGGGAGGGAGGAGAATTTCCGCTCGTAACGGAAGTGGGAAGCAGGTACCTGTCCAAATCGGGTACTGGCAATACCCCCCCCCCCCCCCCCGCTCCTCAAAAGTGGCAATTGTGTAAGAGGAGCGGAACTTCCCCTTCTTTTGGAAAGAGCTCCGCTTTAACTCAGTCTTCCACATGTTCCACAATCTCCTGATGGGACCATGCACCTCCACTCCTCCTTCTCGTTATCCACCTCTGCAGACAGTAATATTGATTTTCCCTTTGGTGTATAATGTTCTCTTTTGTATTCCTTGATAGGTGCTCGAAAAAAAAATTTCAGTTAAAATTATCCCAATTTTAGTAAGTATCAAAATGCCACTCACCATTTTATGTGTACAGGACTGGTGCACCACAGATAAAAAAACGCATGTACTATCCCCTTAGGAAATATAACTGAACAAACACCTCTTACGCGTTGTGCCACTATCACATGGCTTCCTCAGAGGGTGTGGAGCACTGTGACCTCCTACCAGCACTTATGTCCTGCTTTGTTGATATGCTGCTACGGCAACCACTACTTAGGCAGGTTACTGTGATGTTTTCAGGAAGCTAAGTACAGCGCCCTGTCAGACCTTCCCACTAGCTATGATCTGCCCGAATAGCATAAAGAAGCATAAAGACCTAGTGATCATATCTCTGACTCTAAAATAAGGCATGTAAAATGGAAAAATGTAATCAGCAAGTTGATTGGGGTAGGGGGGTTAGGGATGAAAAAATATAAGCAGAATAAACTTCAGCTTCAATGTATACCTGTTAGATTAAAAAAAATATATATTAGTTGTAGGCACTTACCTTTAGCAACTTCCCAATCCCTGCCACTATGCCCATATCCCAGGTTCTGAACTGCAAAGCTTTATCACTTACTGTACCCCCCCCCCCCCCTAACTCTCACACATTTTTACTGCTTTATAACCACGATGGGCAGCCTTGTTGGCCAGTAGGAATGTGCAGGGGGCAGAAAGGGATGGGCAAGCTTTGACACAACAAAGAAATATCTTAGTATTTGCACTTAGGTATATCCTGAGTTTTGGGCATAGCAATAATGAGTTTTAGGAGCCTAAGGTTTAAAGTGCTCATAGAAGTTGGCATCTTAATATTGTTTCAGTTTTATTTTAGTTATGGCTAATTGTTATATTTGGATAATACATAAATATATATTTTTTTCTTCTGTTTGATTGTAGCAAATTGAGCCATCCATGTACACCAAAATCTTCCAAAAAGCATTGGATCCAGATGTGTTTAATGAAATGTTAAAGATCCTACGGCTTAAATATATTGAGTAAGCAGAAGTTTTAACACATACAGTTATTACAGTTTTATAAATGCACCAGCAGGAGAGTGCCCATTGCACCTGTAAATCTTTGATTGGTGATAAGTCATGTAATCTATTTAAAGAATATGTCAACCCAACATGTCATATTTATGATGTGTGTCTGTTGTACCATGTACTTGTGTTGAAAAGTATCCTGTTCTCTTTGTATTGCTTCCTTTGTGTGAAATACCTGGTATTCCTACCAGTCCTTCCTGCTTTCCTATTTCCAACTGATCATGCTAGGCATGAGAACACATCCATCCCAGTGTGGTCAGTTTTCTGGTTGTGTTGTAGAGCACCCTGCCTATCCTCCAATGATCAGACTTGTGCTAACACGTTCACCTGATTAGCCATTCACTGGAAAGACCAATGTACTGCTGTTTCTCCACCCCTGCCACTCTATGTCCCATATGCAGCTGAGAACAAAGATTATGTGATCACTTAACTTATCTGGTCAGTTAAGTAGCAGAGGGGGGTGTTAATCAGTTACACTTGCTTTGGTGTTAATGAAATTAAAAGGTGTACTAGATGAGCAACAATGAGACGACCTTCAAAACAGGAATGGTTTTACAGGTGGAGGCCACTGACATTTCTTCCTTACTCATCTTTTATGACTGTTTTCACTAGTTTTGCATTTGGCTAGGATCGGTGTCACTACTGGTAGCATGAGGTGATACCTGGACCCTATAGAGGTTGCACAGGCAGTCCAACTCCAGGATGGCACATCAGTATGTGCCATTGCCAGAAGGTTTGCTGTGTCTCCCAGCACAGTCCCGTGAGCATGGAGGAGATTCCAGGAGACAGGCAGTAACTTTAGGAGAGCTGGACATGGCTGTAGAAGGTCCTTAACCCATCAACAGGACTGGTATCTGCTCCTTTGTGCAAGGAGGAACAGGATGAGCACTGCCAGAGCCCTACAAAATGACCTCCAGTAGGCCACTGGTGTGAATGTCTCTGACCAAACAATCGGAAACAGACTTCATGAGGGTGGCCTGAGGGCCAAACATCCTCTAATGCAGTTTTTCTCAACCTCAGTCCTTAAGTACCCCCAACAGACCACATTTTCAGGTTTTCCTTTACTTTGCACAGTGGCTTTAAATCAATATCAATGACAAGTTATTGATAAGAGCTATTTTATCTAAGGGAAGTTCCCAAAACATGGCCCATTGGGGGGGGGGGGGGTACTTGAGGACTAAGGT
>BLSH010490787.1:3366316-3393082 GCA_018402905.1 Glandirana rugosa | reverse complement strand
GTTTCATAATTATCAATCAGGTGTGCAGCTGGAGAGCACTAATGAGGAAATCTGCTGGGCCTGCATCCCTTTAGGCGAGTTCCTATTGAAAGTATCTTTCCAAAAATGACATTTTTGTTGCAGGGGATGTCTGAAATCTGACTTGTATCTTAGTGCAGACTTCTGAGAAAATTGGTGAGCCAATCACACAAGCAGGACATTATGTTTCTGGGGAGTGGTCAGTGCACATTCTGTGTACAGAAAACCTCCAGGTAGCCATATTTCACTGCATTTTCAGAAAATTACAGCAGCTGCAAATTGAAAAGGAAAGGTAATTTCTAATAGTATTCAATTATAATATGACTTCTGTCGCAATTATATGCTCTTTATTATTTTTTCTTTTTTGCTATTTTTTCCCCCCCAGGAAAGTGGAGTTACCCTTTAAACGCGTGTCACTACACTCAGATGTGAATGTAGCCTTATAAACTGTAACATGTTGCAGAGAAATGGAAAATACACTCCCCTATGTTAAAGTGGAACTGTAGTGTGAAGAGCGATTGCAGCACAACATACACACAACATACACATTGTACTAGACTTATCTTTGGGCTTGCCCTCCGTTTCCACTGACAGTTCCATTTTACCCACTACCATCTTTTCTGATGCCTCTTCCGGTCCAGCGCCTTATCTCTTCGGCCATTAGGCAGCTGGTTATGTGCCCCCACCTGGTTCCATTCTCAGCTCTCCTTTCCAGTAGAAATCCTCTACATGTATGCCAGCCACGCCTGCAGACTGAAACCCAATAGGCTTGTATTGTGCTGTCCCAAGAAGCAGCTCTAGTGTCCAGGATGTCCCCATACAAGTCTGAGGGCTCAGTGGGGATTTTCTGCCTAGCTAACAGCCCCCATACAGTTAGAAACACTTCCCAGGGAACACATTTAACCCTTTGATCACCACTAGTGTTAACCCCTTCCCTGCCAGTGACATTTATACAGTGATCAGTGGCTATTTTAGCTCTGATCGCTGTATAAATGTCATTGGTCCCAAAAAAGTGTCCGATCTGTCCGCCACAACATGGCAGTCTCAATAAAAATCGCAGATCGCCGCCATTCCTAGTAAAAAATAAATAAATAAATCAAAACACCATAAATCTCTTCCCTATTTTGTAGATGCTATAACTTTTGCGCAAACCAATCAATATACGCTTATTGGGATTTTTTCTTACCAAAAATATGTAGAATACATATTGGTCTAAACTGATGAAGAAATTCATTTTTTTTTACTTTTTTTGGGGATATTTATTATAGCAAAAAGTAAAAAAATATTGATTTTTTTTTTTTCAAAATTGTCAGTTTTTTTTTTGTTTATAGCGCAAAAAATAAAAACCACACAGGTGATCAAATGCCACCAAAAGAAAGCTCTATTTGTGGGAAAAAAAGGATATCAATTTTGTTTGGGTATAACGTTGCATGACTGCACAATTGTCAGTTAAAACAACACAGTGCCGTATCACAAAAAAATGGCCTGATCAGGAAGTGGGTAAATCCTGCCGGGGCTGAAGTGGTTGAGTAAGATTATATTTACATTTAACATATTTTATCCATTTTTTTTACCTGTAAAAGCATCTCTTTTATAGATATCCAAAAGTCCTG
Source organism: Glandirana rugosa (assembly GCA_018402905.1). Taxonomy (NCBI): domain Eukaryota; kingdom Metazoa; phylum Chordata; class Amphibia; order Anura; family Ranidae; genus Glandirana; species Glandirana rugosa. The sequence goes on along the minus strand of BLSH010490787.1, from coordinate 3,391,451 downwards.
AGTCTGTTACTGGGTATGATTACAGCTCTACATTGTTCCTCTTTACACCTCCCCTGACAGCTTCATAAAAGGTTCTGTATGGAAGGAAGGGGAAGGTATTAGGAGCTGGGCCAGCACAGAAAGTAATCAGACACTCCCAAAAGAGTAGAGCACTATGATGTGCAAAGAGTTAAGAGGAAGTCTTGATTGTTCTATGCTTTTACCTGCAATTTTTCAAGCTGGTGACGGGGTCTCTCTAAGCTTCAGTACGGTTCCCAAAATAATACCGTGTCGGGTCGAGCCCTGCTCAGCCATTCACAGGAAGCTTTGCAGTTTTATGAATGAATACAAGGCTTCCTCTAATTAGGTGATGTGGAGAGACAGGTGGATAAGTTCACAATCTCTACCTTTGTTCATAAAAACTCGAGGCTTCCTGTGAATGGCTGAGCAGCGCTCAGCCCCACTTGATTTTGTTTCAGCAGCCGACGGGAAATCCCTGTAACGCTGCTGGAGCACAGCACTGTAAACTGTATGTAACTGATGCACCGCACAGTTTATTCATAGCTGGCAGAAGCCATATTGCTTAGTAATGGAAATAGTTTATACATTAAATTATACAATACATGGGCACCCGCATGCAGATCACAAGAGCATTGCATTCACCCGCAGTGCAGGAAACATGCATGGAATGTGCCTTCCCCGCACTGTGATTTGGTGTGAACTTGATATAAAGTAACACAAAACCTGGAGTTAGACTTTAGCCTTATGCACACAGGACGTTTAAAAAAAACGTTATAAAAACGCCAGTAGCGGTTTTATATTAGCGCTTTTTTCAGTAGTTTTTTTTTTTATTTCAATGGAACCAAAAACGTTAAAAAAACACAGGTAAGCCGCGTTTTTGAGAGTTTATCTGCGTTTTTGGGACATTTAAGCGTTTTTACAGCTGAAAAACTCCTCTCAGAACCCACTAGTCTTGGGGAGGGGGGGTTTTACAGCCAAAAAATGCCCCAGCCAAAAACAATTGATAACAGCCTATGTGTGCATGAACACATAGGATAACATGATGGAGGGTTTATTGACTGTAGGAAAAAACATCTGCAGCTAAAAACAGCTGCTGTAAAAACGTCAAAAAACGTCCTGTGTGCATGAGGTCTAAAAGCGAACAAAAGCCCATTGACACACATCCTTACTATGCTTACCAAGATCAAACCAAACCTGGTACAGCTGGGAGTATGCAAGGGGAATATAAGGTTCACCTAGTGTTGTAGTTTCATTTTTTATATTATGTTTCAGAACAAAAACCCAAGGTTGAAGTATTTAAAATGTGCGTCCAGCCAAAACATTTTTCTGTTAGTTTTGAGCCCAGGTTCACACTGGTGCGATGCAGGAACCAGCGCGATTCCAGCGCCACTTCCCGCATCGCATCTATCCCGCAGGCAGTTCACACTGCCCTCTGCGAACCACTGCGGGTGTCAATACAATGTTAATGACATCCCCAGATCGGTTCACAGATCGTAGTGCGAATTGTGGATTCATACATGAATCAGATCGCATAGGTGAGAACACCCATGCAATCTGAATCCTGTGTGGAGAAAAATAAGTCCCTGCACCATTATCTGTGCGAATCCAATGCGAGTTCAGCCATACAACTGTATGGCTGAACTCGCATTGCTTAGGCATCGCATGTGATTGGCACCTGTGGTGCGGGCGTGAATTATATGCAATGTCTGAGATCGGGCTAAATAGAGTGGAAAACTATTAGAACTCCTGTTTACGTTTTACTACTTTCTGGGGCTCCATTAAAAAAGAATTCCTCCACGCTTTTCAAAGCTAAAAAGTTTGGGCTGGGCTTAAATTTGAATGCGCTTATATGGGTACATACGTACGTTACTGCCATCAGATGCAGGTTTTTCAGATTTTTATTTTACAGATCTGAACTTCGCGTACATTTACTGATTACAGACTTTAGGCACTGTGTGCATAGGCCTATAGAAAACAATAAGGGCCAGCTTTTCTGCATGCACGTTTTTGATGCATTCCAGTGCGTTTTTGATGCGTTTTGGTGCATTTTTACCCACTCTTTTTTCTTCACTTTTAAATAAGGACATATGTGTTTCATGCCCCAGATGCCGTCAGTCTACCCGACGAAACCGGTCAGGTAGACTGAGCTAGCTCCACGTTACTGCACTTTCTAGATTTACTTGTGATCACATATTTTATCCTGCCTGTTCATATCAGCATTGATGATCCTGTCTGATAACAAAGTGGAGTGGAAGTGGATCCCATATGCTGTTTTCTGCTAAAGACCACGTTCCCAGTTCCATGCCTGTTTGACTCTGTGCCACGGGCATTGGGTCCACATAGTCTGGTAAGAGTACCCAATCTTTTTAATCCGTGGTGGATGCACAATCTATGGTGATTCATTATTGGATGGTGGTCAACCCTTTTAGATATCGAGTATACCTTCAACCTTATCATTGAACTGCGTTCAGCTTTCTGTGATCTAATCACACCTTCCTGGATTTACTTTTTGCATTTTCCCTTATGGGTTATTATTAAATTACGATAGCATTGATGTTTATGGACCTATTTATTGTTTTGGCATTTATGAATTGTATATAGATACATCAATTGTTCTTTGCATTTAGCACTTTATTATTTGGATGATATATTTGCACTCCAGGGTGTTTCATATACCGTTTGCGCATTTGCACAGTTTTTGTCAGTTTACACATGCAATATTGATTAGCGCTGCATTTGAATATTTTTAATTATCTGCACAATTTGTCTGATTGTAGTGCTTGCAGCTTTCTTATTTTATTGAGTAACGTGGTGTTTGTTTTGAAATTTATACATGTGTTCCAGTGCATTTTTTGTGCATTTAGGTGCGTTCCAGGGCATTTTGGTGCGCTTTACCGCATTCCAGTACAGTTCAGTGCAGAAAAAATGCAATGTTAAACTTTTTTTTTCTGAAACTGGAACACCCTGGAACTGACTGCCCTGGTGTGAACTATGCTATTGGAAACCATATAACCTACTATCCATGCGTTTTTGATGCAGAAAAATAACGCACTGGACTGCACATTGTGTGAACTGGCCCTTAACCACTTCAGCCCCGGAAGGATTTACCCCTTTCCTGACCAGAGCACTTTTTGTGATTCGGTACTGCGTCACTTTAACTGACAATTGCGTGGTCGTGCGACGTTGTACCCAAACAAAATTGACATACTTTTTTTCCCACAAACAGAGCTTTATTTTGGTGGTATTTGATCACCTCTGCAGGTTTTATTTTTTGCGCTATGAATAAACAAAGAGCGACAATTTTGAAAAAAACCCAGTATTTGTTACTTTTTGCTATAATATATATCCAAAAAAAATATATATATAAAAAAAGAAATTTATTCATCAGTTTAGGCCGATATGTATTATTCTACATATTTTTGGTAAAAAAAACCACAATAAGTGTATATTGATTGGTTTGCGCAAAAGTTATAGCGTCTACAAATCATGAGAATTGATTTATGGCATTTTTATTTATTTTATATTTTTAATAGTAATGGCAGCGATCGGCAATTTTTAGCGGGACTGCAATATTGCGGTGGACATGTCGGGCACTTTTGACACTTTTTTAGGGACCACTGACATTTCTACAGGGATCAGAGCTTTAAATAGCCACTAATTACTGTATAAATGTCACTGGCAGGGAAGGGGTTAATACTAGGGGCAATCAAGGGGTTAACTGTGTTCCCTGGGATGTGCTTCTAACTGTATGGGGGCTGAGATGACTGAGGGAGGAGAGTGATCGCTGCTCCCATATACTGGGAACATACCATCACTCTCCTCTCCCCTGTCAGAATGGGGATCCGCTTGTTTGCATATATGGATACCCGTTCTGTCACTGCCAGAGAGCGATCGCGGGTGGGCGGCGGACATCGAGCCTGCCCCACCCGCTGATGGGCTCCCCTCGCTAGCATGCTCTGGCGCTGCGTGCGCCCACAATGCTCGCTCCTACGGCAACTGGTTAAACTGCATTTAGATCTGTGATATAACACTGCATTTTGTTGGTGGCCATGTGCATGAGCCTTAACTATACTATCCCAGCACAAACCGATATTTCTGCTGAGTTTGTGTAACACATACTGTTTAAATGAAAGTTGATGTTGTCCTGACAATTTAGCAGTCGGCTATGGAATTAGCTAGTGTCTGATTGGCTGTTAATTTTCTAACCCAAAAGGGGCTGATATATAAACACTCAGGGCCCATTTACACTTAAAACATAGGTCCACCCAAAAGGGGAAGCTCCACTTGTTCGCATCCCCCCCCCCCCTTCCACTGCCATATTTGGTACCTTTTGGGAGTAAGGAGGGAGCAGATACCTGTCAAAACTAGGTAACCTCTCCCAGGGCCATCTTTATTATTGATTGGGCCCTGGGCAAACATTTTCTTGGGCCCTCCCGAATTCACTTGTCAGCTATTTGTGGGCAGTGCAGGCTCAGGGGGCAGCTGCTTTGGTCCCCACAACAATGACTGGGCCTGGGGCAGCTGTCCCTTTTGCCCTGTGTTAAAGATGGCCCTGACCACTCCCACTCTTGGGTAAGTTTGCCGTGATCGCAGCGATCTATGAAATTTCCGGCCCCTCCTGCCTTCTGGGAGACACATGACTCGTGCATGCGCAGTAGGAAACCTACTGTGAAGAGGCAAGGCTTCACTTTCTGTTTCCCTTAGTGAAGATGCCTACACCTGCATCCAAAGCTGATTGGCGAATTAGCTAGGGGTGCCGACATTGCGTGATACCTGGGCAGCTAATTGTCCTTATAATAAAAGTCAGCAGCTACAGTATTTGTAGCTGCTGACTTTTCTTTTATGTTTTTTACAGGCTGGAACTCTGCTTTAAATGTTCCATTACAGTGTGTTAATGCACTTACGTTAAGGCAAGCCATTCATTGCTGAATGGGCTTACAATGCACAGCAATGGATGAAACTAGAGCCAGGAGCACCACCGAGGGACCCCAGAGGAGGAGGATCGGGGCTGCTCTGTGCAATACTATTGCACAGAGCAGGTAAGTATAAGATATTTATTATTTTAGAGGAAAAATAGCTGAAGGTTTAATGTTGCGTTAAAATGTGAGCTTACAAAATTAGCTATAGAAATGATTAGGCTTCATAAGGAATTATTTATACAACAGTTATACAAAATTCAGGGGTACATAAATAAATGATCACATACCAAGGCTAGGTTCACACTATTGTGGGATGTGTGTAAATCAGGGGTCCCCAACCTTTTGAAGAGCGAGGGCCACTTAAGCGACTTAGTAACCAGTTGCGGGCCACAATGAGCAGAGTCAGCGGATGACAGGTCTGCGTCCACTCTGCATATGCAAAACGAACACGGACATAGCCCACTCTACTCCATGGGCCCTCCGATCCAATCAGATTGAAGGAGATGGATCCACTTCTGTTTTTTTAGCAGATCGGATTGGAGGTAGGTGGGTGTAAATGGACACAAGTCTGTTTACATCGGCCGCTCCATAGAGGTCAATCATGTGAAAGGGGCCTAAGGCTGCAGTCTACCCACACCGCGGGTGCAGCGCAGTGCACCTGTTGCTTTCCTGCGGGTTAGCTGTACTTTGTCATAGAATTTTATTATATCTTGCAGGTGTGCTGCACTTTCTGAAAGCACACCAAACCCACAGGTAAAAACATAAGTCTATGGCTCAGTGCAGGTAAGCCGCCGGTGCACTGGGCAACACCTGTGGATCATTGCAGAACAGATATGCCCATATATGCACTGTGATTTTAGTAATAAACTTACCTTTATTAACAGGCTTCCATTCAGGTATCAACGGCTGTTGCTGTCCCAGGCAGAGTACATTTGGTATCACTCCGCCTATGACAGGAGTCGGTGCTATACAGCAAGCATTGGCTTATGCGGCTCCGTTCCGCATCCCAGGCCCAGTCATTGTTGTGGGGACCAAAGCAGCTGCCCCCAGGTCCATGGGGGCCCCATGATAATCTTGCAAAACATCATACTTGCCAACCATCCCAGATGTGCTGAGACAGTCATGCTTTTTACTAAGCTGTTCCAGATCCTGTACAGTGCCGTCCTGATACCAGTATTGAACCCTTCTGCTTCCCCCCTGTACTGTGGCCTTTGTGTTCATTAGTCTTTGATTAATGGCAGGTTTTATTATTGTTTAAAATCAATTTTATTAAAAGTACTAATAAATAGATGTTTATTTCTATCAACGATTTATATTTTATTTATTTTTTTTCATTTATTTCAGGTGCTTATATAGCGCAGTCAATTTATGCAGCGCTTATATTGTACATTCACTTCAGTCCCTACCCTCAAGGAGCTGACAATCTAAGGTCCCTAACTCACATTCATACATATACTAGGGCCAATTTAGGCAGGGTCTAATTTACCTACCAGCATGTCTTTGGAGTGTGGGAGGAAACCGGAGTACCCGGAGAAAACCCACACAGGGACAGGGAGAACATGAAAACTCCTGGCAGGTAGTGTCATGTTGGGATTTGAACCAGCGACCCCTTTGCTGCCACGCGAAAGTGCTATCCACTACACCACTGTGCCGCCCAGTGAGAGTAGGTACGTAAACTGGGGCAGGCTGGAAAGGGCCCCAGAGTATTACTTTGCCCAGGGGCCCATGATGCTATTAAGACGGCCCTGCCGCAGCCGCTTGCTTCCTCTACTGTTGGCTTCATTCACAACACTGATGCTCTGGCATGGTGAGTAGACAACCTGCATTCTGGGCTTGCCAACCCACCACACATGTGGTTCCGGGGCCACTGGTTGGGCACCCCTTGTGTAAATCGTATGCATTCCCGCATCCCAGCCAAAATGTTCTGCTCTTTAGCAGACGCACAGGGTGCCATTAATTCTTAATGGCACCCTTTGCATCTGAAAACATAGCGTGTTTTTGGGTGCTGAGGCACCATGCGATTCTGTGAGGCTGCCCTGCATGCGGGACCTTTTCCCTGTGTTTCCCATAAAATGAATCCATAAAATGAATGGGCTACTCTGCCCACGCAAACGCAGCATGTAGGAAATGTGGAGATGTGCAAAAAAAAAAAACAAGGAAGAATTTAGGGTGGCACTGTAAGGGGTACATAGTATAGTAAGCTGAGAACACTACTCTATTGTACTATCCTAGGTGGCCCATGTAGCTGTTCTAGCAGTTCTGGGGGGGTCCATTACATGTTGTGGGGGTATAAAACTCACTTAACAGTAAAAAGGCATACAAGTGGACCCCCCTGGGATTCACAAGGGCCCCCTCCGTGTAGCCTTTGACCATTGCTTCTGCTGACTTTCCATGATCTGACAAGGGCAGGTGCCTTCTGTTTTGTGTAGCCACAGGTCAGAATCATGGAAGCCAAGCAGTGTCAGGCCAGACCCATGGCTACATGATGGATCTTCAGTAAACCCCAGTTGCTGCAAGCTTCCATTTTTGTGTCATTTCGCACTGATTCTAATCAAAGAAGATATTCCTGAAATGTGTTGCAGCCTAGGAACTCCTATATATATCTATATCTATCTATCTATCTATCTATCTATCTATCTATCTATCTATCTATCTATCTATCTATCTATATATATGTATATAGTCAGGGCCGGCGCCACCATAAGGCCGCTGAGGCGGCCGCCTGGGGGCGCCAGAGTGGTGGGGGCGGCAAAACCCCATAACAGTTTGAGCCCCTGCGAATTCTGGAGCTGAGCCAAGTGTCGGGGGAAGATCCGGCACTTGGCTCCAGTCACTTGCCCGGCAGAGGCGCGCTAGTGTGGGCACCAGTGCCACCCACCCTGCAGCCTGTGCGGGGTGTTTGGTGTCCTACCCCACACTGCGATCTCTGCTCTCCCCCCTCCACCGGCATCTCTGCCCGCCCACCTTTCATAGAGTGAAGTCTCCTCCTCCTCGGCTGTAATGTGTCACTAGAAACAGACGGGAGGAGCCGAGGAGGAGGAGAGGCATCGCTAGGCACGATCTACGCTGATCTGAGGTCTGATCTTTACACAAGGGAGGGGGGGAGGGGATTGGGAGACGGAAAAACAGCAGGAGGCCTACCTGGCACCCTGTACAATGCTACCTGGCACCCTGTATACCCTACCTGGCACCCTGTATACTGCAACCTGGCACCCTGTATACCCTACCTGGCACCCTGTATACTGCTACCTGGCACCCTGTATACCCTACCTGGCACCCTGTACACTGCTACCTGGCACCCTGTATACCCTACCTGGCACCCTGTATACCCTACATGGCACCCTGTACACTGCGACCTGGCACCCTGTATACCCTACATGGCACCCTGTACACTGCGACCTGGCACCCTGTATACCCTACCTGGCACCCTGTACAATGCTACCTGGCACCCTGTATACCCTACCTGGCACCCTGTACACTGCTACCTGGTACCCTGTATACCCTACATGGCACCCTGTATACTGCTACCTGGGACCCTGTATACTGCTATCTGGCACCCTGTATACCCTACCTGGCACCCTGTATACTGCTATATGGGACCCCTGTATACTGCTACCTTGCACCTTGTATACTGCTACTTGGGGCTCTGTATACCCTATCTGGTGATGCTGGGCTGTATACTCCTCCCACAAAGGGTGGAAACTATAAGGGGTGGGGCTTATGAGAAGTGGGAGATGTCAAAAGGAAGGGCAGGGTCTGGCGCCCCCCCCATCCTAAAATTTCACCAGTCGCCACTGTTCACATGCGTTCCAGGTGCAGTGCAATTTCAGCCCATTCATTTGAATGGGCTGAAACCATGCCAGACCACACAGAGTTATAAAACACACAGGAACCACATCACATGGTACTACTGTACCACACAATCCAGTGTAGGCAAACGCATTACATTTGCGACCTGCATTTGGGGTGTCATTAAGTTAACAAATGACACCCTAGGCAGATCGCAACTGCAGTGCGTTTTAAATACGGTGCAGAAAATGCACACAGAACGCGGGTTACCTGCTCTGCATGCTGGTGTGAACCGGCCCTTAGTCTGGATTTGTGAGCTTTTGTTTAACCGCAGCTACATGCGCCGCAAATCCCTCATTCTTATGTTCAAAATTTGGAAGGAATGCAGGTGTGGGGGCACCAAAATGCATCTTCGCCTGTGTAGACAAAAATCCTTGCACCGACCCTGTATATAGTGTAATTGTGTATCCTGCTGCACCCCTGCTTGATATATTACTGTGAATTGGAGGATACCAATCATGACTTTATTTGACGCTGTGTAGCTTATTTGTGCAACTAAGTAATCATATTTTGCAGAGGTATAAGTTCAACAGAAAAAACATTTTAGGGTTGCCAAAGTGTCAAATACAATATTTCCAACTTGAAACATAATAACAACATAAGAGTTAAATTGTAAACTTTGCAATTTTCTTTATTGCTATGTTGTGCTTCAATATCTAATAAAAGCATGCAAAGGAGCATACCTGCTCATATGCATTTCACAATTGCACAAAGGTGTTTCCTATTGTCTGTGTAAAATCTGATAAATCCTTAATAATAATACGCAAAACGTAACAATCAGAGGAATCTGACTACAGATTTGGAAAATTAGGACAATCGCATTCCTTAGCTAAAAGTAATTTTTTTTGTTAGACAGATCATAGATCTAAAATAAAACTTTCACAACATAAATGACCCTACACCTTCCTCCATGCTATGACGCTGTTTGTTTTCCCAGCAGTCCCTCTTTGCTATAAAAGTGCTTGTGCCTTGATAGTAAACAGATTGTAATACCATGAGATTTCCCTATAGATATAGAATGATTAAGCCTCTGTTTAATACTGTTAGGCTTAGTGGTAATAAACCTAAAAACAAAAATCTATTATATTGCAGGTTACCAGTTCTTAGATGTGATTGCTGCATTAGTTTTCTTTTTTAATGCTTTTTTTCTTTATTTTCACCTGTTGATCCAGCCAGCAAGTCTGTTATTTTTCAACTTTCTTTACCAAAGTGGGAGTTAGAGGTTTGAGACAAACCATTTACCGATGACAGGGCTGCTTTTAAGACCCTTTCACACCAAGGCCACCCGAGCATTAGAGATAAAACACTGCTAATTTGTGGTGCTTTAACGCTGTTATAGCAGCGCTTTGGCACTGCTATTCGGATGGCAGCAGGGCACTTTTACCCCCCACAAGGGGTTAAAAGTGCAGGCGCCCGTCACTTCCGAAGCGGTGTACAGCCACTTCGGAAGTGCTGCCCATTCATTTCAATGGGCAGGGGCGGTGGAGGAGGGCTGTATACATTGCTCCCACGCCGCCCTAAAGATGCAGCCTGCAGGACTTTTTCCCCATCCTGCAAGCGCACTGCCCCAGTGTGAAAGCACTCGGGCTTTCACACTGAGGTACATTAGGAGCTATTTTAGAGGTGCTTTACAGGCGCTGTTTTAGCTAAAAAGAGGCCTTAATGGTCACCTTTTATTAATTTTTGTATTGCCACAGCAAGAGTGATACAGGAAAAAAAGCCTAAAACACTAAGACAGCCACCATATTTAAAGCAGTTGTAAAGGCTCGAGGTTTTTTTAACTTTATGCATTCTATGCATGAATGTAAAAAACCTTCTGTGTGCAGCAGTCCCCACCCATACTTACCTGACCCCCATCTCTGTCCAGTGATGTACACAAGACCAGTGGCTTTCTGGGGTCTCTTCCTCCCCATTAGCTGAGATTGGCTCCCATTACTGTCAATCACAGCCAGTAAGCTAATGAGGAGAGAGCGGGGGTAGGACCAAGCCACACTCTAAGTGTCAATGGCCACACAGAGCAGTGGCTTGGGTGTCCCCATAGCAATCTGCTTGCTATGGGGGCACTTGGCAAAAGGGAGGAGGCAGGAGCACTGGCAGGGGGACCTGAGAAGAGGAGGATTGTGGCTGCTCTGTGCAAAACCACTGCACAGAGCAGGCAAGCATGACATGTTTGTTATTAGAAAAAAACTGCCTTTAATATCACTTTAAGGCAGTGGTTCTCAACTCCGGTCCTCAGGACCCACCAACAGGCCAGATTTTCAGTATTACCTTTGGGAGATGCAGACCAGAATACTGCAATCACTGAGCAGCAAATTATATCCCTGTGATGCATTTCAGTTATCCTGCAAACCTGGCCTGTTAGTGGGTCCCGAGTTGGAGACTGGAGTTGAGAACCACTGCTTTAAGGATTGGTAAACTGCAATATTTAACATTTGTGGTTTTGAGTTTAATACTGCGATAATAAAGTGTACTGCAAAGAGTAACAATGATGTGAAAGTGCAGCCTCCTAGCAACCAAGCAATGCCAGTTTTCTGCAGTAACATTGTGGAAGATACAAACAGGTTAGCTTCTCTGGATGCTTTTTTATATCAATAATAAGGCTGGTTGTTTCCACATTTAGTGAAATGATTAATCAACCCTAAATATAAAAAGTAATCAAGAAGGTGGGTTCTCTTTGTCAGCCCTGGCACTGGGGATGCTGCACTTTACACACTGCTGTTTTTGCTATCAGGAATAATATTTATTTCCACATGGGACACATTTGTTACAAATGATCAATCAACCCTAAAAAGTCACCAAGAAGGTGGGTTTGCTTTATCAGCCCTAGGCTATTACCTTGCCCAGTACTGTAAATGCTACACTGTTTGTTTCCACATAGGACACATTTGGTCAAAATGCTAACTATAAAACGTCACAAAAAAAGTGGGATAACTGTGGGTTCTAGGCTGTTTTCTTTTCTAGTATTGAGGATGGTGCACTTTGCCCACTGCTTTTATGCCGATTTGTTCCCGCATGGAACACATTTAGTCAACTGATCATTCAATCCTTAAAGAGTCACCAAAAAAGTTGGGTTCACTTTGTCGGCCCCCAGGCTGTTTCCTTGTCTAGTACTGTAGATCAGTGGTTCTCAACCCTGTCCTCAAGTACCCCCAACAGGCCATGTTTTGGGAATTTCTCTTAGATAAAATAGCTGTCAAAAATACCAAGCCATTGACTCAGATTTAAAGCACCTGTGCAAGATAAAGGAAAACCTGCAAACCTGGCCTGTTGGGGGTACTTGAGGACCACTGCTGTAGATGGTGCATTTTGCCCACTTCTCTTTATGCCTATTTGTTCCCGCATGGAACACATTTGGTCAACAGATCAATCAACACTTAATAAAAGTCACCAAAATAGTTGGGTTCACTTTATCGGCCCCCAGGCTGTTTCCTTGTCTAGTACTGTAGATCAGTGGTTCTCAATGCAGTCCTCAAGTACCCCCAACAGGCCATGTTTTGGGAATTTCTCATAGATAAAATAGCTGTCCAAAATACCAAGCCATTGACTCTGATTTAAAGCACCTGTGCAAGATAAAGGAAAAACTGCAAACCTGGCCTGTTGGGGGTACTTGAGGACAGGAATGAGAACCACTGCTGTAGATGGTGCATTTTGACCAATTCTCTTTATGCCTATTTGTTTCTGCATGAGACACATTTGGTCAACTGAACAATCAACACTTAATAAAAGTCACCAAAATAGTTGGGTTCACTTTGTCGGCCCACAGGCTATTTCCTTGCCTAGTACTGTAGATGGTGCATTTTGCCCACTTTTCTTTATGCCTATTTGTTCCCGCATGAGACACATTTGGTCAACTGATCAATCAACACTTAATAAAAGTCACCAAAACAGTTGGGTTCATTTTGTGAGCCCCAGGGTGTTTCCTTGCCTTGTACACATCTGTAGACTTCTGAACCCTTCCGACAAATCCTGTTCTATCAACTCTGGGGTTTCTTCCAAAATTTGCCCTGGGATTCTAAAGCTCAAAGTACTTTGATTGACCAGCAGCTTGGAAGCAGTGGATGTTGGGAAGCTGTTTCTTCTGTCCACCACACAGCTAGTTCTTTGAAGGAACTGAAGAAAGTTCTCCTCTACAGACCCCTCATGGCTGGAGAGGCCTAGCTGTTCATCCAAAGACTGTTTTAGGAAACATTTGGGGATCCTGGCAAGTTCGGTTCGGATCTGCCTGTTCAGGCAGCCATAAAAGAAGGGGTTGACCGTAAAGGAGGTGTAAGCAAGCCACTTGACAATGTTCTCCCACTTGGTTCCAGAGGCTTTGTAGGAGTTGTTCTCTAGGGCGTTTTGGACATGAAAGACAAAGTAAGGAAACCAGCACATGACAAACTGGCCACCTATGATCATGAGGGTGAAGGCCGCTTTTGCTCCCCCCAACGTCCTGTCTGGGGAGCCCCTATGGGACCTGTCCCCTGGCATGATGTTGGTTCTACTGCCAGTGGAGTTGGACCTCTGGCGTGGACTTGCTGCCCAGGAAGGTAGAGGTCCATGTTGCATGGCAGCTATCCTGGCCACCTTGAAGACATTGCAGTAGACTGTCACTATGATGACCAGGGGCAACACAAAATACACCAAGACAAAGAAGGTGACAAAGACTTTCTTGTGCCCCCCCGCATTCCTTTGCAGGGAGCACCGGGTGGCATTGACCAGGCTGGCATTATTGGAGCCGCTGCCGGCCGAGGGCAGGAAGGGCACGGTGGACGTCAAGGACGCCTGCAGCCAGATGAAGATGAGGACGGAGATGGCCAGACCCAAGGTCATCTTTACCTCGTATCTCATGGGGTGGACGATGTAATAATACCGTTCGATATGGATGGCAGACACGGTGAGGATGGACGCGCTGCTGAAGCAAACCTCCAAGGAGATGTAGGCTTGGCACAGGCTCTCCCCGAATGGCATCTTCCCGGAGCTGGCCACCATCCCTAGCGGCATCACCGTCATGGCAGCCAAGGTGTCTATAATACACAGGTGCACGACGAAGAGGAATTTCCGGAGCTGCGGCGTCTTCAGGATGACGGCGGCCACCGCCACGTTCCCCAGCACGGCGCCCAGGTCCAGCAGCAGCATGAAGAAGAGCCCGATGTACCGGGGGATGGAGTCCGCCGCCGCCTCCAGAGCCGAGAAGGAGCCGGATGAGCAGTTGGTGCTTCCATTGACACACGGGTGATCGGCCATGCCCGGCCAATGCAGCACGGCTCTGCCCTGCCTAACATCGGTCATCTTCTCCACTCAGGAGCATCTCTCACCTTTCCCAGCACACAGCTACCAATGCCTTACCTATCTCCAGCCCTACAGGCGTGTATAGGGGAGTGCTGGCTCCCTGCACCGAGGAGGAGGAGGAGGCTCAGCATCCATCTCATCACACTTCATGTCAGGTGACAACATCTGACCATTCTTCACATGGAATGTGTGACCCTAACCCTCCTCATTCCAGGGCTCCTTCCATCACATCAATAACATCCAGGATCAAGGCTGCTCTTCCCTATCCCCCGACCATTTAACAGGGTGACACCACTCTTCCTTCTGCAGTGAAATGACTGCACGGTTGTCACCTGAACAGGTTACATTTAACCACTTCAACCCCCTTCCTGACCATAGTTACATAGTTAGGTTGAAAAAAGTCCATCCAGTTCAACCAAAAAAAACCAAAACATTTATATATATATATATATATATATATATATATGAGGCATGGAGGAGCTCAGCTATGAGGGAAGATTATAGGAACTGAATTTATTCTCTCTTGAGAAGAGGAGATTAAGGGGAGATATGATCAACATGTACAAATATATAAGTGGTCCATATAGTGAACTTGGTGTTGAGTTATTCACTTTAAGGACAAGGGGGCACTCTTTACGTCTAGAGGAAAAAATATTTAATCTCCAAATACGGAAAGGTTTCTTCACAGTTAGAGCTGTGAAAATGTGAAATGGACTCCCTCCAGAGGTGGTTTTGGCCAGCATGGTAGATTGCTTTAAAAAAGGCCTGGACTCTTTCCTTAATGTAAATAATATAACTGGGTACTAACATCTTTAGGTAAAGTTGATCCAGGGTGAATCCGATTGCCTCAGGAAGGAATTTTTTTCCCCCGTTATAGCAAATTGGATCACGCTTTGCTGGGGTTTTTTGCCTTCCTCTGGGTCAACTGTGGGTGAAGGATTGTATATGGGATTATTTGGTTATGTATAGACATACATTTTTTTTTTGGTTGAACTAGATGGACTAATATTAATATTGGACCCTGGGCCCCCCATTCTGAGGCTTACAAAAAAAATAGCAGATAGGCTTGAAATCAGTGTACTGCAGCAGATCACGCAGTGATTGCAACTGTATGCCAGAGGCCACAGCTTATCATTACTGCTCACTGACTGGTTGCTAGAGGTTACAACACATAATTTCTGCTAACTGATTGGTTGCTAGAGATTACAGCAGATCACTATTGTTCACTGATTGGATGCTAGAGGTTACAGCACATCATTACTGCTTACAGATTGGTTGCTAGAGTTTACAACAGATCACTACTGTTCACTGATTGGTTACTACAGGTTACTGGACATCATTACCACTCACTGAGCAATGGAAGCAATCGCAAATAATTGAGCAAGTAAAGCGGCACATTAATACACATACTACAGGAGATGATCAGAGACTGCAGACATAGTACAGGAGATGGTCAGAGACTGCAGACATAGTACAGGAGATGGTCAGAGACTGCAGAAATGCTATAGGAGATGGACAGAGAGACTGCAGACATACTACAGGAGATGGTCAGAGACTGCAGAAATGCTATAGGAGATGGACAGAGAGACTGCCGACATACTACAGGAGATCATCAGAGGCTGCGGACATGATACAGGAGAGGGTCAGAGACTGCGGACATACTACAGGAGATAAAATATAAAATAAATCTGCGCAAAATAAATTACAGTTCACTCCAAATATAGCAGCTAAGCACAAATGCCCAACACAGAACACAAACCAAAATCCAGATAAATCAGTGCAGTGCTATAGATCATAAAATGTTCATGTATCCATATAAAAGTCTGTCATCAACTTCATAAAAGAGGATAGAGCCCAGCAGCCGTGATGGAAATAGCAGGATAATAGTGACATTCACCGCTAACACACCGCCCTTACCCTCATTCATGTGACCCCCTGGATAAGGGTGGTCAAACACGCTTTGTTTAAAGGTATGGCACAGCAAACACTCCTTTCCCCTGTCAGCTCCTCTCTCAGCAATGACTGGACAAGGACGCCCCAGGCTATCTCGATCTCGACTGGCGGTGATCTCATAAATGAGACTGCCATGAAAATCCAAGTGTACAAACTGATCCTCATGGGATATAGCTCTCTTGGCACGTTGTTGTTTTTGGTGTAAGAAGTCTGTGACATAAGTTAAACCTTCATAATGCCTATGTGTTTATTCATTGGGTTCCCATATTGACCTAGACAATGCAATGCTTATAACACATGCAGTATCCATCCATTGCCCAATGCACACAGTGCCAATCTGGCAGAGGGATATACCCTGACCATCCAATGTCCAGGCGGGGGGGGGGAAGAAGCTTGCCGTTGCTGAGAGAGGAGCTGACAGGGGAAAGGAGTGTTTGCTGTGCCATACCTTTAAACAAAGCGCGTTTGACCACCCTTATCCAGGGGGTCACATGAATGAGGGTAAGGGCGGTGTGTTAGCGGTGAATGTCACTATTATCCTGCTATTTCCATCACGGCTGCTGGGCTCTATCCTCTTCTATGAAGTTGATGACAGACTTATATATGGATACATGAACATTTTATGATCTATAGCACTGCACTGATTTATCTGGATACTACAGGAGATGTTTAGAGACTGCAGACATGATACAGTGGAGGGTCCGAGAGACTGCAGGCATACTACAGGAGGCTGTCAGAGATCTTTCAGAAATGCACAGCTTTGAAGTTGAACAACAGCTCAGGGTTTAGAATAGCAGTCAAGCAGTCTATGGGGGAAGGACATACCTAGCCAGCAGGGCTCATCATGCACTTTTAGAGGTCTGGGGGCGGGGCTTTCACTCGGATCACTGCTCTCCTTCTACAGCCACAGGCTGCATGGGGCGGGGTCAGAGTGTCAGTGGAGCTCCTGGCCCCACCCCCTCTCTGCTGGGTAATACAGCTTTGCTTCCCGTGTTCCTGGTGTGCACTGCGGTGGCATTATTGGAGCCACGATTTGCGGACAGGGCAGGGCAAACAGGGCAGCTGCTTTGGACCCCCCAACAAAAACTGGGCCTGGGGCAGCTGCTCCGTTTGCCCTGCATTAAAGATGGTCCTGCCTAGAGGTCAGCTTTAAGTAATCAACAAACAAAATAAAGCAGAACAAAACTTATATTTTAATAAAACCACTAACATGTAGACCTTTTATGGTAGAGGAGACTCTGCAAAAATGTTTCTTCTGACAGAAAAGCTTCTCCATACCTGTTTTTTTGGTTTTTTTTATTGAAGTGCAAGTTTAGCCTAGAATTACTTTCTGAACACTAAAAAGCCATGTGTACAATGATAAATGCATACCACTATGTTTAATTTCTGTTAGTGCTTCCGTTGTCCAGCGGACAGCTTTGGAACCATTTACCAATGACACCTAGGCTTGCCACCTCATACCTTTAAAATCAAACACATATTCATTACACAGGTTCTGTGGCAATTAAGGTGGTAATTAAACTCACTTGGTGCCTTATTGGCATTAAATTAGACAAAGAACCTGTGTAATTCATATGTGTATGGTTTTAAAGGGATGAGGTGGCAACTCTGGTGGCACCATGCAACTTGCTCAGTCCCCCTCATGATAATATGTGCTTCTTATAATTGCAAATCCTGACAGGGAAAAACTTCCTCTGTGCCCTGATGTTGTCAATAAGGTAGATAGCAGGAGGAGGACTGAGCAACACCATGTGTTGCATGATGGCACTGGTAAATGGCTGTCAACTTTCAACTATAAGTGTATACTTGGTATACATTCCCTCCACAATTCTGTGCAGAGACAAAGTAAATACTAAGCGCACGTGTAGAAGATGTATCATCTTCACCCAACCAATCAAGATGGTCGAAGTCCTCGAAAAGACCAGGCGAAGATGAAAGTGCTGGCAATGAGGGAGACAATGGCCATCACATCGCTTAAGAAGGACATTTACAAGGTAAAGCCCTGTACACACGGGCAGAATGTTGGGAGACATTCGCTGGTACAAAAAATAACCACCGACATTCTATCCATGTGTATGTCGGTCTGTCCGACAGAAGCTGGCCAGAAGGAAGACCAGTAGCTGACCAACTCCCGATCAGCGATGTCAGCCAATGGCAGAGAGCGCTGATCGGAGTGTTCTAATGGGGGGGGGGCGGTCCCTGTCAGAACACAACTGCTCGTGGGGGAGATTGCTGTACTAGCCTCGCGTGGTTAGGTACAGTGTCTCTGACCAGCTGGGTTGCACGAAAAGAAGCTAATAGCGTGTACCCAACTTAAGTGTAACATATCTACAGATATGCTGAGCTTACTTGTAAATTATGATGAAAGCAAAGCATCTTGGGGCCTTTAAATGCTACCCACTGTGCAGCTAACAAATATTAAGTAGTTTCAGCATGTTTCTTTTTTGTCTTTTAGAAAACATTTAACAACTTCAATACGGGGCACTTTCTACCTCTTCCTGCCCAGGCTGTCGTATTTTTGAATGACAATGGCGTGGTCATGGAACACTGTACCCATATGAAATTTTTATCATTTTGTTCACACAAATAGAGCTTTCATATGGTGGTAGGTAATCACCACTGGGTTTTTTATGTTTTGCTAAACAAATGTAAAAAGTGCAAAAAGTTTAAAAAACCAAACAATTTCCTTAGTTTCTTTTATTTTTTTCCCAAATGTCTTTTATTGAGAAAGGTACAAGATATTAACAGGGTATACTGCATTTACAAGACCAGTGTCAGGTTGTAACAAGATATATATGTAACAAGTAGTAAGTATTAGGGCTCATGCACTGTAGCTGATAAACGACTGTTCTTGGTCGTTTGGGCGATTTTTTTAACAGCCCAAAAACGCCCCTTTATGTTATCCTATGTGTCCATGCACACATAGACGTTTATTGTCGTTAACAGCAGTGGCGTTTTGGGCTGTTATCTGAACGCCCTGAATTGGCGTTCAAGAGTCGTTCTCCTGACCACAAAAAACACTGGGCGCCGCTAAACGCTCATAAACACTGCTAAACAGCCGTTTATTGGTGTCCAGCATTTTTTGTAGTCAATGGAAGCTAATGAAGTAAAAAAAAAAAAAACGCTCAAAAACGCTGACGCCGATAAACGCTGATAAACGCTGCTTACAAAACGCTGCAAAAGAACGTTTTCTAAGCAGCGTCTCCTGCCTGATGCCCAGAGAGCCCAGAGAGCATCCAGTGTGCATGGAGCCTTAGGGCTCCATGCACACTGTAGCTGATAAACGATCGTTTTTGGTCGTTTGGGCTTTTTTTTAACAGCCCAAAAACGTCCCTTTATGTTATCCTATGTGCCCATGCACACATGGACGTTAATTGTTGTTTAACAGCAGTGGCGTTTTTGGGCTGTTATCTGAATGCCCTAAATGGGCGTTCAAAAGTTATTCTCCTGTCCACAAAAAATTATAAACGCCGATAAACGCTCCTAAACGCTGGTAAACTGCTGTTCATCGTTGTCCGGCATTTTTTGTAGTCAATGGAAGCTAATGAAGTAAAAAAACAAAACGCTCAAACCGCTGACGCCGATAAACGCCGATAAACACTGCTTACAAAACGCTGCAAAAGAACATTTTCTAAGCAGCGTCTCCTGTCCGACGCCCAGAGAGCGTCCAGTGTGCATGGAGCCTAAAGCATTATTGGAATGTACCAAAAACAGTGAGTTTTACTACATCAACATGACATACAATAACAGAGTAATAAAACAAATATCTTATAAAGTGAATGAGTGTCATATATGGTTATGTTACATCTAGTATTCATTCCCTAATATAGTGTGTATCGGGTATATAATCCAGTGTGGTTGAGGAAGATGGAAGAGTGGGCCTCGCAATTAAATGTTCTACTTATGCCTGTATGCATGTCTCCAGCACACACAGTACTGTAAGATCTGGTCTTGTATAGGAGGTTAAAAACAGAAACCCGCGCTCACTACTAAAAGAGTATAAGTATTGAAGCTATGACCGTAGTACAGAAAAGTGTCAGTAATATAGAGTTTTAAGATGGCAGCACGCATAAACAACAGATCTATATTGTCCAAAGATTCACAAAAAACACACATGCAGCACCTATGTTAGAAATAATGTTGGCTCTGATAATAGTCATTCAATTTGTGATGATAATTTTCAAATCCGTCTAATCTTATGACAGCAATCTCCGAAATATCTGCGATGTAGAAAAAATGGATGCAGGCTTACCAGATAGTGGTAGTATATGCGCGGGTGTTTAATCCCAACCGGGTAGTTGCTCATCCGATCAACAGGAGGCAGGAAATCCTATCCTAGTGGAATGTATGGTATCACTGGGGAAACGATCCTTGGTCCTGGTATTATGCTCCTCCTGGTGGGATACCCTCAACACTGAGTGGGCACTGATGGGGAAAGGGATGGCTCCAGCTCCTCTCGTCTCACATCCAGAGGGTAATCCAGTATGCAATGAATGTATAGGGGCAAGAGAGAAACATCCACAATTGTGTGATACCATTTCAAAATGGTTTATTGCGAATCGAAGATTAAAAATACTCACATATCATGAATAGAAAGTTCCCACTTTCTTTTCAGTGCCCACTCAGTGTTGAGGGTATCCCACCAGGAGGAGCATAATACCAGGACCAAGGATCGTTTCCCCAGCGACACCATACGTTCCACCAGGATAGGATTTCCTGCCTCCTGTTGATCGGATGAGCAACTACCCGGTTGGGATTAAACACCCGCGCATATACTACCACTATCTGGTAAGCCTGGATCCATTTTTTCTACATCGCAGATATTTCGGAGATTGCTGTCATAAGATTAGACGGTTTTGAAAATTATCATCACAAATTGAAGGACTATTATCAGAGCCAACATTATTTCTAACATAGGCGCTGCATGTGTGTTTTTTGTATAGGAGGTTGATGGGGGGGGTGTTGGGTGAGGGGGGGGACTAATAGGAGAAGGGTATGGGGGGAGAAGGAAGGGGGATGGAAGGGGGGTAATAAAAATGGTGTAGTATATGTAAGTATTGCTAGGCATAATTCCGAGTACGTATTTTCGTTTGTGTTTGTGCGTGACTAGAAATGCAAATAAACTTTTGTTATGTGGGTTTTGTGTTTTTATCAGGTTGACAAGTTTGACGTGGTTCATCATCAGTTATTTTGGATTTTTCCTAGAATAAGCGGCGTGTGAAGGATGCTTCTAGGGAAGATACAAGAAATTGATGTTTTAGGTGTTTAAATCCCATTTGAGGAGTGAAAGCTCAGTGTTTGTAGGTATTCTGTGCCGGACTGGAAGTTGGTCCAACATGCCCATAGAGTTGAGAATTTGTGAGGGGAATTTCTAGAGATTGAGATGAGTTCTTCCATCTCCGCAATTTTATTTATTAATTTATACCAGTCGAACATAGAAGGGACTTTAGGGGTACCCCACAGTTTAGGTATGCACATTTTAGCTGCATTAACCAACCACATGGCTAGGGATTTATGGTATGGTATGTCGTTTGAATCTTGATGGTGGAGTAGGAACTGCGCAGCTGTGAACTCTAGAGAATATGTAGTTAATTTTTTGATTTGTTTGTGAAAAAAAAAGGATTAAATATGCGGGCAATCCCACCAAATGTGTAGGAGATCGCCAGTGGCTTGTAGACATCTCCAGCATTTGTCTGAAATGGTTGCATTAAATCTGTGTAGAATAGAGGGGGTGCGGTACCGACGGGAGATGATTTTGTAATTGTTCTCCTGTATGGAGACATTTATGGATCCCTTGTGAACGTGCCAATATATTTCTTCCCAGGCGGTGCTTGTATAATTTATATGTAGATTTTGGGCCCCTCGTCAGCCTAAGTTTTGTCCCAGAGTATGTTGTGTATCGTAGAAATGACATGGCATTGTGACTTATGACATAGGCATAGTTTATCAAAGGGGGTTAGGGCTTTGGACGTGTCAGTCTTACGTTGGATCGAGTTTATATAATGCTTAATTTGCATGTATTCCAGAATGCTTAAATATAGTTCAGCCCAGAGTGTATTCATGTTTTCCTTGATGTGTGGTTTGCCATTTTGGAGAAGGTGGTGTATACTGTGGCATTGGAGTGTTTAGCTCCCGTGGTACGTGCGTTTAGAGTGAGTTCACGACAGCTAGGATCTCTGTTTGAAGGCATGGTAGCCCATGTTTATTTAAAAGAAAGTTCAAAACAATAATCAAAAGGGTTTCCCTCACATCGAGTTGTCACCATCAACATCCAGAAATCATAAATTCCACCTCCTGGCTCATAAGCGATCAGTAGCCCTCCTGACTATAACGATCAGTAGCCCTCCTGGCTATAACAATCAGTAGCCCTCCTGGCTATTACAATCAGTAGCCCTCCTGGCTATAACGATCAGTAGCTCTCCTGGCTATAGCGATCAATAGTCCCCCTGGCTCATAAGCGATCAGTAGCCCTCCTGGCTATAATGACCAGTAGCCCTCCTGGCTATAGCGATATCCTAGCCCTCCTGGCTTATCACTGTATTCAGCCCTCCTGGCTGGTAAGCGATCAGCCACTGCGTGATCGCAGGTCACCTCTGCCTCCTCGCAGATGTGGTAGATCAAACTTCGTCCTGCAGCCTTAGACCCCTGGAGACCACCTGTCTCCCTCTCTGGAGCCATCTCCCAGTGTGTGACACAGAACCCCGGTCCTGAATCTCTTAACAGGCCCCCACCCAGCTGGGTAATCAGTGTCCCGATAGGTCACAAACTCCAGACCCAGGACTCGGTATTTCATCCCACCCAGCTCGCTACAAAATCCCCGGGCTCTTGGTCCCTAAACTGACCTTATGAAATGAGGAAACTGAAAGCCCAGTTTCCTCCCAAATGTGCAAATCCCCTGGAGACCCTCAACCTGCCAGGTTGAGAATCCCATCCTCCTGTTGGGGTACCACACTACCACAATACGCAAACTGATATTGGGTTGTTTACTTGCTAATGGATGGGAGGTCATCCCAGGGAGGAATTCAGGGTTCATTAGTATTGGTGATAGAGGTCCTGGGGCCTTGGATAGGTTAAGTTTGCTACAAATTTCGCTAAAGCAGTTTAATGTAGGACCTATGGTAGGGTGTTCTGTTAGGTTTTTGGTGTAAGATTGCGATGGATCCAGGAAGTGCAGCTTAAGGGATGGGTAGAGAAAGAGTTTTCCAGGGTTACCCAATCTTTTATATGGTGGTGGATGTGCCAGTCTATGATGCGCTGGAAGTGATAGGACCAGTAATAATGATGAATGACGGTTAAACCTATTCCCCCTTTGGTTTCGGGTTTTATTAACTGGATGTATCTGATTCTGTAGTGTCTTTGGGTCCAGAGATAGGTTCTATATGCTTTTTGGAAGATTGCAAGAAAGGGGTTTGGAAGTCTGATAGGTACCGTTTGGAGGAGGTAAAGTATGCGTGGTAGAATATTAATTTTGTTTATAGCTTCTCTATCGAATCAGGAGAAATGTGATTTGTTCCATTTTTTTAAGATCTTCTGTGATAGTCTTAAGGAGTGGTAGGTAGTTTTTCAGTAGAGGTTGGATAGACACATGGGGAGTTTCCATGTAAATGGGAAGTTTTGTTTACAGTTTAGAACTTGCAGTTCTGATAGTGTTCTATTGAGAGCGTGTGATTTTGCAAAGTTGATGTTAAAATGAGCTATGGATTGGAATCAATGAAAATCTTTAAGGAGATTGGGCAGAGATATGTGGGGTTTTGAAAGGAAGAGTAGAGTATCATCAGCGAAGACAGCCATTTTATATTCCTTATATCTGCAGTTTCACATATTTTGCGTAGAAAGGGTTCAAGAATAAGAATAAATAGTATGGGGAAAGGGGGCACCCTTGACGTGTGCCATCTTTGATGGAGAAGGCTTTTGACAGTAGTCCGTTTATGCATATTTTCACCTTGGGGTTCATGTATAAAGACATTATGAAGCATATCATTCGATTGCCAAAGCCTAGTGCTTGCAGTACAGCTTTTAAGCAGTCCCAAACCAGCCTGTCAAATGCCTTCTACGCATCTAATGATAAGAGAAAACCTGGTTGATTGGATTTGTTGAGCCGTTGGTGGATGTCCAGTGCTTTAAGTATATTATCTCTAGCTTCCCTTCCTGGGTTAAAACCTACTTCATATCTGGAGTTTGTGAGTAAGGGGAGTAAACGGTTAGCTAGGATTTTTGCAAAGACTTTTAAATCTGTATTTAGAAGTGAGATGGGACGATAATTCAAAGCGATTTCATGATCTTTTCTGGGTTTTGGGATTACACAGATGTGGGCTTCCAATAGATTGTTGGGTGGGATGTTTGGTTGTGATAGCGCTTAAGAAGGGGTCAGTTAGTAAGTCTGAAAAAGTATTATAATAGGTTATGCAGAATCCGTCAGGGCCAGGGCTTTTACCTAATTTCATTTGTTTAATGGCTGATTTTAATTCATCAGTTGAAAGGGGACCATCTATTTTGTGCGTTTGTTCCTGGGATATTGGCTTTGGACTGTATTGCGTAAGTAAGTCATCGGTAATAGATTTATGCAATCTGCTATCATATCATGGTTTCTGCTCAGCAAAGAGATTATATAGTTCGGCGTAGTAGTGCACAAAGTGATTTGCGATATTGTCGCTGTTGGATAACGATTTTCCTGAGGGTGTATGTATGGAGCGGATTGTAGTACTTGCTTTTTTAGATTTTAGGGCTCTAGCTAGGAGTTTTCCACTCTTGTTACTATGCTCATAAAACAGCTTTTGGGAAAGGGCAGAATTCCTTTCGATTTTCACCCCTAGTTCATCTCTTAGATGCGCACGGGTTTGGTCTAATTCCGTTTGGGTGCATCTTGCTTTAGTGAGTTTATGGGTCTGTTCTAGAATCTTTATTCATCTTAGTAGGGCGTTAATGGCTTCCATTTTTATTAGTTTACCCATAACAAACACATTTGTGTGCTTCCCACTGAGTTAAGTTATTATTATTATTATTATTATACAGGATTTATATAGCGCCAACAGTTTGCGCAGCTCTTTACAATATAAAGAGACATTACAGCAACAGTAAAATTTAAAACAAGAGGGTTAGAGGGCCCTGCTCCTGTGAGCTTACAATCTAAGAGGGGGGGGGCT
>BLSH010490787.1:3314430-3339932 GCA_018402905.1 Glandirana rugosa | reverse complement strand
CAGTCTTCTAGCCGGTCCGGAGATGTCACCACAACAACCTCTCCTTCCTCTGGCAACAGAGGGGTGGATATTCTTCAAGGACTGAGCGGCGCTCACAAAATGATGCTTGTGCAACACTCTCAGAAATGAGAACCTGTGATGTATTGGGTGTCCAGGCTGGACTGCTGTGCTGAGCTTGTACAATGTGAACAGGAGGTTCTGGCTTGCCCTGCTCTCTCAGAGTGGATTCAGCACAGCAGGAAGTCTGTGTTACAGAGAGACAAATCTACCTCTCCCTGACAATGTGGACTGGCCCACATTCATTAAAAAGAACCAGTACTGGATTAGTAATAACTACAAAACTCCATGCTGATGCTACAGACAAAACGTTTAATTCTCAGTAATCCAAAAGACAAATGATACCTGCCACCATTCAACTCCTGTCACTTCTCCTGGCCTATTCTGGCGCTCTGGCACTGTCAAGATGCAACATAATGCTTCAGCGGCTAGTCCTTAGCTGCCAGATTTCTAATGTTTGCTGCTGCGCTGCAGTCTATACCCTGCTTTGTTTCTCAGTTTGCAGCTTATTCCCATGCAAGCTGTCATTGTGCCACACAATATTTCTACATCTGGACCTGGAGCTGCCAAATTTCTAATATTTTCTGCTTTGCCCCTCAGAACTTGCAACCTATATAGGTGCTCTGGCACTGAAAAAAAATGTGTGGTTCCTTCAGTAATCTGAGTTTGTTTTGCAGACTAGCCCCCTTTTTTTTAGTCGACTCATTTCATGATATAGCAGGGAGGGTGTGGATTGGTAAGAGTATTTCCCTGCTGCTGATGGGGATGAGGCTAGTCTGCTCTGATACAGCCTTTTTTCTAGCTTTCATCCTCACATAATCTTTATTGCTACTGCAACTGTATCAACACCCACATTATCATTACCACACGATTCAAATACATAATAAATAGTAGTATTAGAAACTTGCCTACCCACACCTACATTTGCCATAGGTGCTATGGCCAGTCTAGCACTATTATTGTCATTGATAACTATTTGGTTTTCAATGCTATCCTCATCATATTTTTAATGTTAACAGATTGGATACAACTTGATTACATTTGAAGAACGATTTTAAATAACCATCAACACCAATGCATCCAAAAGATTTATGTAGATGAAGATAAATTAACATGTATATTAAAGACACATGCTTGGAGAGTTGGGAAACAATGGGATCCAATGGTACCCAGACTGACTCAGTATGAAAGTGCCACAGTCGGGTGGTCAGGCTCAGAGATTAGTAGCTATAGTAGAAGAGAGGCTCCCACCGACCACCTGAATAAGTACACAAGCAGGCCACTTTGGTGGATGACGGGGGCTCACCCAAGGTACAGGTTCTAAGCACTAAGCAGTATTCACCAGAGCTCCTAATGCTTGAGGATTGCCCCACCAGAAGGGGAGAAAGCTGGGGTCCAGTAGTAGATATAGCAGGTAGGAATCAAGCAAAAGCGTAGTCAGTAAGCAAGCCAAATGTCACTAACAAGTGGTTGCAGGTTGGGATCAAGCAGAAACATAGTCAAAGAACAAGCCATAGGCCAGTAACGAGTGAGAAGAGCAAGACATTGGCTGGAGAGAGCACAATAACCTGAAAACAGAAAGTGCACGTCTTACACCCCCGTCACACTGCTACAACTTCGGGTACGATATGTGATTTACAAACAGTACCTGAAGTAGCATCTAATGTGTTTCTATGGCAGTGTTTTAATAGATATGATTTCAAGTAGTGCAATTTGAGAAGTAATGCATGTGTTGCTTTTTCAAGACTTCAGCACAATTTCACTGCTATAGACTATAATGTAACCTGTGCTGCAAGTCATACCCGTGTCCCGTACCCGTGTCTATATCAGCACTACCTGAGCCTGAAAAAAGTTAAATATTAATCCTTTGCTAGTTAAACTTTTGTTCATAACATCATTGTTCCCCCATGGGACAGCACCACTCACTGAAGTAGCAGAAGTCATATCAAATCGTTACGAATCTCACTGAAGTAGTGCTGAAGTAGTATTAAATTTTGGTTGAAGTCGGGCTTTAAATACCACCGCTTTAAATAGTACCTGGTGTGACCGCAGGCTTAAATAGGAAGTTAATGGGGGGAGCAAAGAGTTCAAGTTTTTACCAGAAACAAGAGACAAAACAAGAATGTTAAGATCAGACAGGGAGCTGCCCAGTATCCAGCTCAGCACAGAAAACTACTGCTGGATCCAGCAGAGGTCATGGGTTCAGAGCCCCGTCCTGACACAAACCACCTATCAATTTGGCAATGGCATCTGCATTGGATGAAGGAGTCAACCTTTGCCTCAACTGTAACACATTTAAGAAAAGTGATCCCTTCTTGTTGCTGAAAATACACTTCTACTTCTGGTATTATATTCCCTACTGCCCCAGGCTATAACAACTTAATGTGGGTAGGATTGAATTGCCACTTTTTCCACTACACTTATCATACCATGCTCTTAAGATCAATGCCCAGTCCTTCCCCATCACATTTATTTGACAATACAAAACAAATGATTTCTCCAGCGCTCAAGGACATACACCGGTCAGGGATAGACACGTGGCCTAAGATATCTCATGGACAATGCTTCAGCGGTACCACCCTCCTCAGACAGGGGAATCCAACTCACAACTGCAAAAAAAACACACAGTGGGTGCAGATGTAATACGCATGACATTCCCTGATGGTCAAACAACGTGGCAATGGATGGCCGAATGACAGGCAATATCAGCAGGCTGACATGTTTCAGGGACGCATCCCCTTCCTCATAGCTACAGGAGCTGAGGAAACGCGTTATCCATTGCCCCTTTGTTTGACCACCAGGGAATGTCATGTGTATGACATCTGTTGTTTGTAAGTTTGGTTTCCTATACTAAACCTTGGGTATGCACTAGGAGTTGCACCCCCTGTGTGTTCTTTTTGCATTCGTTTCACAATCCCTAGCCTAATAGTCAAGAAAATGGCTATTATTGCATTACAGATTAGGTAAATTCGACTTCAATGGGGTTCAGATTCAGTATCCAAACTTCTAAAAAAAATCTAATGTTCACTGAATCCTGCCTACTGATCACAGGTACATTCAGCTTATGCCTATTCATTGGTTAAGAAGAATCATATTTTGAAATGTTACAGAGGTGAAGGAGCCAAAATTTGGACAGGGGTTAGATGTGGGGCTAAAAGGAAAGGTTGGAGTCACACCCAGCACTCTTGTATGAGGGGAGGGAAGGATAGTTGTGCTATTGACGTGGTTGGAAAAATCTGGGGGGGCACATGGGGAAAGGAAATATTATGAGCTCATTTTTGGAAAGATTAAATTATAGGAAGGGGTTTGACAAACATACTGTTATGTCAGTTATGTTACACAAGGAGACTGAAAGGGTAAACTTAGGCGCAGAGAGATAAATATGGGTGTCGTCAGCATAGAGATGTTTTTTGAAGCCATACAACATTATCAAGTGACCGAGGGAATAAATTAATCATTTGTTTGTCTCTCTTATCATACATAAAGAACAAAAAAACTTATAGTTTGAAATGTAAAACTCATAGTGTACATTGATTCTTCAAGCTATACTGCAAAAGTGAATTAGGCAAATCATTGGGGAAGCAGATTTCTAGCAGTATTATTATTATTATACAGGATTTATATAGCGCCAACAGTTTACGCAGCGTTTTATAGTATACTCAGCCATGCCAAAATCTCTTATATCATGTTCTAATAGCACAAGACAATCCATTTAAACTTTGCTACTGGAATGGCTTATGAATGAAGCAAGTATATTTTTTTCTAAATATTGAAACAGTTTTCTATGAACAGTGTATTTATATTGAATATTGTTTGGTGTGTTTCTCTTTTTATTAAACATTAACTGTTGCATTCTAAGAACGTTAATTTTTAATTGGTGTATGTGACTCTAAACTGGTTAGATGGTTAATGAAATAGATACATACAGAAACTTCCATACAGAAAGGGCGCTAGGCAACGCATGCTTGCAAAACCTTGTTAAAATGATCATACTATCTGTCTCTAAAAAGAAGGATGCATCCTTCTACATCCAGAATCTGTTCCAAATCTTGAAAATTAAGAAGATCAACATTGTTTCCTGCATTAGAATGACATTCACATTGTTTAACTTGTTTGTGTTATTCACTATGCTTATGATTCTTATGGGGGGTAGGTGGTAGGACTTTATTTGCATTTATAACTGTAACCTTGGGCAGCTGGTAAAAATGGGAAAGAAAGGACTGTGCAGACAATGATTTTGGGAGCTCTACTGCCACCACCTAATTCTGTCTAAAATACTGCATATTCTGGCACTTAAATATCCTAGCTTCCGAGCCAGGGACGAAACCACTGGGGCTAGATTAAGAGCAACAAACTGATACAGGTCTCTGCTAATCACCACCCCCAAGTATTTAAAATGGAAGACAACCTGTAGAGGGACCCCCCGCAGGGGGGAAAGTAGCCTGTGGGTGAAGTGGGAAAAGGACAGATTTCCCCCAATTTATACGAATAACCGAGTATCTACTGAAGGTGTCAATAATGGACAGTGCCGCCTCCAAGGAATTGGTATCATTTCAGAGGTATAGGAATGTATCATCGTAGAGAGATATTTTCTCCTGTAGGGGTCCCACCCTAATGCCTTTGACTGACTCCGAGGCCCTCAAAAGGAGCGCCATGGGTTGGATCGCCAAGGCGAAAAGCGCCGGTGATAGAGGACAGCCTTGCCTTGTACCCCAATGGAGGCTAAATGAAGGGGAGAGAATTGAGCCAGTACGGACCGTAGCTGTCAGTAATCTGTATAGGGTTTTGATCCATGATATACTGGGGTCCAAAACCAAACCGACGCAAAACCTCCCAGAGATACCCTCACGCCACTGAGTTGAAAGCTTTTTCTGCGTCGAGGGATGCCACCACATCAAATGGAGTGAGGGAATCCGCCGAGGCCAGAACCGTGAATAGACGTCTAAGGTTAATATCAGTCCCCTTGCCGGGCATGAATCCAGACTGATCATCGTGTATTAGTGACAAAATCACTTCATTGAGTCTCCCAGCTAGTATCTTCGTGAGCACCACAGCATCTGCATTTATGAGGGATATAGGCTGATAGGAGGCGCAATGCTCCGGCTCCTGACCCGGCTTAGAGATCACTATTATAATCGCCCCGTCCATAGGTGCAGGCAGGACACCTGTCTCCAGGGATCGACACAGCATGTTGTGCATCCTGTCGGCAAGCTGCTCCATATGTTGTTTGTAAACCTCTGGGGGAAAACCGTCCAGGGGTTTTCCCAGGTTGTAAGGCACCCAGAGCCAGCTGCACTTCTCTAAGGGGTATGGGTCTGTCCAGATGTTCCCGAGCCACAACCGACAGTGTAGGGAAGTCCACTTGATCAAGAAATCCTTCTAGATCCGCAGATGAATAGTCATATAGGGTGCTATAGTAAGAGGCAAAGCGTGCGCTGATGGATATTGGGTCAGAAACTAACACACCCTTATCATCCTTAATATGGGCTATGTGATTAACTGATTGTTGCTCTTTGGATAACCATGCCAGAAGGCGGCCTGTTGTTTCTCCCTGTTCGAAAATGCACTGGGTTTGTGCCAGCTGCCGTTTGTTAGCCTTGGCCACCCTCAATAGGGTCAGCTCCTTATAGGCAGCTTGCATGTCCAGCCCCGCGATATGGTTTTTTGTGAGCACATACTGAGCCTCTAGTCCTGATGCCCGATTCTCAGCTTCTTGAACTGTGATTGCAGCGTCCCTCCTCGCCCTGGCTATGGACGATTGGTATTTACCCCTAATATACGCCTTAAAGGCATCCCAGGCGTAGTATGGGCCAGCCGATTGGTCATTTATCAACCAATATTCTGCTATATGTTTACCCATCTCAAATTCTATAGTGGGGTCTGCAATCCAGTATCGAGATAACCTCCATACTCTATCTGCAGGTGGTATAGACATCTGGAAAGTACAAAGCATAGGGGAATGATCGGATATACCCCTGGGAAGGATCTCCACTTCCTTGACTCTTGCCAATAGCCCTTCCATTACATAAACTAGGTCTATCCGGGAGAGGGAGTTGTACGTAGACGAGTGGCACGCAAAGGCCTGCATCACTGGGTGTCTCCACCTCCACACATCCACCAGGCCCACTTGGACAGTGCGAGTCTGTGCCCACCCCAGGGTGCAGTCTATCCATGACTGGGCTCGGAGTTAAATTAAAATCACCAGCCACAACAATGTTATCAGTAGAATATACAGCAAAGAAAGAGATAAAGTACTGCGCTCCTGGTAAAGATTAAAAATGCATATAACAGCTGTTGTCACTCCAACAGACCAATTGTATACAACTATGGTAAAATATAGTACAGCGCTTAAAAAAGTGAAAAAGTGTATTAAACATCCAAACCCTTATTACAGATGGAGTAACAACATAATTATAGTGCTCAAGTTTTATGTAAACATTGGGAGTCCAATCTGCTTCCAGATGGTAAGTGAAACAAAAGAAAAAGTATACAATAATTGTTGTAAATTGTGCCCAATATTCAGAAGTGAAAGTTTCCGTGCTTTATGCAATAAACATTCAAAACTGACAATAAAGTGTCCGTGCTTGAGTAATGAGCATGTAATGGAGACAAATATGCAAAGGTGTCCAGTGTTCATAACACCATATATGAATAGTAACCAGTGACCACCACCAATCCCTCGGTGAGAATCCACCACCAGATACACCAAACGCTTACCAGAAAGCGTCAGCAATTGCGTATAGATGAAATCATTAGTTGGCATCCAACCGGGTGGGACTACAGATACTCATACACGTCTCTACCTCCACAAAAACCGTTCCAATATCAATATATAAGTCTCCACAGAATGATTTAAAATAGCATAGCAACCAAGATACTCAGAGTAGTAAGAACTTCAGACATGTTAATCAAGCCATGAAAAGAAAAGAAATCTCTATAGTGTAAAACTGTAATAGTTTTTTAATAAAAAAAAGTAAACACTTACATCAATGAAGACAAAAAAGGGCCCTTCAATCATAAAACAATCTCGCAATGACCAAGGGGGGGGGGGGCCGTAACTCAACGTGCCAACCCACCCCAGAAGAAGTCTTAGGAGGAAATGCGTTGGGTTACATCCTCCTGGTCATTGCGAGATTGCTTTATGATTGAAGGGCCCTTTTTTGTCTTCATTGATGTAAGTGTGTACAACCTTTTTTATTAAGAGTATTACAGTTTTACACTATGGAGACTTCTTTTCTTTTCATGGCTTGATTAACATGTCATGGCAGAAAACAAAATAAACAACATGGTGCCTTTAGTCCCAAACCTGTAAACAACGAAGGAAGTTCTCCTATGGGAGCAAGGAGAGAGTCGGCAAACCTAGAGCACACAATCCTGGACCGTACAACCAGTATTGTCTGCCGGCAAGGCCTGAAGTACCTGACAATATTTTAGTGACATTTCAAATGTATATTATATATGAAGAATACCGCCGAAATAACAAAAGGGGAAATAGAGATCACCTAGGGTAGCCTAGGGGCACAAGCTTGGTTGCAAATGTAAACTCAGAACAAATATAACAAGTCAACTTTACACCTCCTGAATTTGTGCGGTATACAGTGCGGTATACACCCCTTCAAATGTCAGAAGCTCCTCAGAAGCTACAGCCATATACTGCAGGCCGGGGGGTAGCGGGTCATCATGTTCCGTATAATGCGCCACTGGTTATCCGCTAGCAAAATCCAAGATGGCTGTAAGAGTGGCACATGTGATATAGCGGCCGGGGCCCCGACCAACCACCAAAGAGAGTGCAGAAGCCTGCAACCTCCTGGCCATCTTGAGAGGCAAAAACAGGAGGGAGCGGGGTACAAGGACAGCCTGTCAGTCCCTCTGGGACTTGTCCAGTCATGCCCCTTAGTAAAACATATACCGCCCAGGGCCCCGCCATCCCCCCACCCCCGCTTAAGTCAGAGTCTCCAAATGGATTAAGGAAAAAGAAAAGGGGATGAACTCACCGACCACTCACAGAGAAAACAACAGGAGGCAACTCAAGGTGTAGTGATATAACAGCACAGGATAGAGGCATTCACTGGGCTCCTTGCAGGGTGTCAATCCAGTTGGAAGCATCCTCTGGGGCAGTGAAATATCTGGTGGACTCCCCATCCACCACGCGGAGGCCTGCGGGAAACAGCATGCTGTATTTCAGGCCCTTCACACGCAGCTGGGCCTTGACATGGTCGAAGAATCTGCTGAGGCACTGTGTCTCAATGGAGTAGTCTGAGAAAAGCATTAGCCGCGTATTTTCAAATTGCAGCTCCTCTATCTTCCTTGCCTCCCGGACAGCCAAATCTCTGTCTCGGAAGTTTAATAATTTAAAGATAAAGGTGCGAGGCAGGAAGCCTGCAGGTCCAGGCGTCGGAAACATCCTATGGGCCCGCTCGACCACGAACTGCGGGGAGAACTGGCCCTGGGGTAGAAGTGTGAGACGGAGATGCTCTGTAAAGGCCGTAGGGTCTTTCCCCTCTGCCCCCTCCGGGAGACCGACCACCCGCAGATTATTGCGATGGCTTTGGTTTTCGCTGTCCTCGGCCAGCGATTCCAGTGACTTTATTTTCACCTGCAGGGTGTGCAATGAGGATCTATGCTCCCTGGCATGGTCTTCTGTCTCACCCACCCGGCGTTCCATCTCACCTACCCGATCGCAGAGCCTGTCCACATCTCATCTCATAAGCCCAAATTCCATCTGTAACAGGTCTATCTTAGCGGTAAGGGTGGCTGTGCCTACGTTAATAGCCTGCATCAGGGCAGTGAAACGGTCCTCCTCCAGGGTGGCCGGATCCAACATGGCGGTCTGCGTCGCCATGTGCTGTCGTCTTCCCGGGGGCCTGTCTCTGCTGCTGTGGGGAGGGCTTCGTCGCTGTGCTACCATGTCTCCCAGAGCCCGACTTTCCTTTTTTCATGCCCAAGTGGATCCCAACATGAGGAGCAGGGTATAGTTGTAGAACTGAACTCTATAGCCGGATAAAAGCTGCAGGTACAAGCGGAGCTCCGGTCACACGCATCCGCTCAGTTCGCCAGCTTGACCACACCCCTATAAATTTAGGGTTTAATCAGAGGACATTCCAAGACAGAATGTTGAACACAGCAACATCACATGTTGTCATTACCGTGGCAAGGTTTCATACTTATACAGATAGGATAGAAGGGCCCAAGGAAACATCTCAGGAGCAGCAAAGACTAAGGGAGCCAGCACCAAAGGAAATGATAGGTAAACATAATAAAAAGTATAACAAAAACTAAAACATACATCAAAAACATTATCCCAATAGGCACCAAGGCACCTGCCCTCGTCTGACACTGACTACCAGAACTTAAGAGGGTGCAGTCCGGACCTGTACCCAGTAACTATAACAAAAACAGGCAATAGTGTAATACTATGTCCCAAAAACCTGAGTAGATCCTCTTTTCTACATAAACACATAGTCTGCTGAGGATCAAAGCTCCAAGGAGAGGAGGGGAGCTGGTAAGCAGAGCAGTGGCGACCACTTAATATTGTAATCGTGGAAAGAGGTAGCAGGGAAAAATCTTTGTAAGGGAAAAAGAATGAACAAAATGTTATAGGGGTAACACCGGAGCTCCAGATGTAGGGAAGTAGTCAGGAGGACCTAGGACCGCAGGAAAATGTACCAGGGCATGAGTAGGATCAGAAAGGACCACCAGGCAGAGATGAGGTGTAACAGGGTGAAGTGCAGGATCACTCAGACAAACCAGGGCATGATAAAACAGGAAGGGATATAGTACTTAGCTGGTATCTGGAATGCAGAACAAGGGAAGCAATGAAATGAAGTAGTGAAAAGGGCCTCAACGAGTATCCAGCCATGCAGAAGCCACTTTAGGAGTATCAAAGAAGCGGGGTTGGTCGCCATTGGTGATTCTCAACCAGCTAGGATAGAGGAGGCCAAAGAGAATTCCCCTTTCCCAGAGTCTTCTGCGCACTTCCGTGAAGGATTTGCAGTGTTGTTGCACCTCTTGGGAATAATCTGGGAAGAAGAAGAGCTTAGTATTCTCATATGTTATTTCCTGCATAGCATGAGCCGCAGCCAGGATGCAATCTCTATCCCTGTAGTTTAGCAAACGAAGGAGAAAAGGGCGCGGGGGGGCGGTCTGGGAGGGACTGGCGGTACCCTATGGGCTCTTTCCACCACAAAGGTGGGCAGCATATTAGTTAGGCCAAAAGAGGGTAGTCAAGAGGTGTTCTGTAAATTCAGCGGGCCTAGAACCTCTCAGGGAGGCCCAGTATACGGATGTTATTCCTCCTTAACCTAATTTTAGTATCCACAGCCTGGTCTTGGAGTACCTTTACCTGCAGCCGCAGCTCTTGTACTTCCGTGGAATCCGACTGGACCACGTCCTCCACCGTGGAGATGCTTTCCTCCACCTCAGTGACCCGGGACTTGAACTTGTCAAGATCCTGGTGGATGAAACTGACATCTGTTGTGAGGAAGTCTATCTTGGCTTTCAAAGTTTCTCTGCAGGTTGTGATAGCTGCCAAGGTCTCTGCACCAGAGAGGGAATCAGCAGCCTCTGGCTCAGCAGAGGTTTGCGTGCTGACAAACATGACTGCAGCCTGTTGCCTCGTGGTTAAAATGGCCACCGAGGGGGATAGGCGGAGAGCAGTGGTTCCTAGCTGTGTGGAGCAAGTCTTTGATGGACCCATCCTATCAAGGACAGTCGGCGGGCGGGATTCCCAGGGGGTAAGGAAGCTGGCGGTGGTCACTGGGTGAAGGTGAGAGGCTGAAAAAAGAGTTATTAGAGGATGTCAGGATCGGAACTCCACCACTGCACGTTCACTACGCTTCGAGTCCCCTCTGGGCATGAAGTTTATGTTTGCTGGGAGGCAGGATTCACAGAGAACTTTACTTCTTGGTGGTTCACAAAATGGGCAAACCACAGGTCAGATTTGATCTTTTCGCCTATACAAACCTCTGGTATGTAATACTGTATGTGATGCTTGTGCAGTATGTAATATTAATGCTGCAGGGGTCAGGTGTATGTAATGTACAAAGTAGCGCTGTCCTCTTGAGTGTTGCAAGATAATCCCACCCCCCTCTGGTTTCCCTGACTCTGCGAGTCCTCTGTCACCTCTGACACACTGGGTTTACTCATAGTGTTAGTTCCCCTTATTGGTAAAGACACAGTAATAGGATACACAAATTTGAGGTAAATCAGAAATGTTTACTCAAAGAATATATTATATGAAGAACTTTGACACAAAGGTGTAAAGTTAGGCACATCAAATAATTCTCACAACTGGACAAATGTTACACACCAGTAAATGATAAAGTATATCAATTATGACTCTGTAGATTCAATCAAATGTAAATATATCTATATACCATGCATGGGAGTGGGGCACAGGAAAGCAGGGGAATGACTCCTGAAATGTCAAACCACTCTCTACTGCTCACTCACATGACACCAGCAAACAGTAGATAAACAGGCATAACACCAGCAAACAGTAAATGCAGCAATATTTAACCTGCTCTGAAAGAGAGAGTTCTTTGGTGAATGCAGCTGTATAACAACACTGGCAAAGTAGTATAAGCTCACTAAGTGGGGAGAGAATGAACAGCAATTGTAGTTCAATGCTCCTTGCTTGATTGTCCAGTTCATCTTAAGCTAGCTTTGGTAGATTAAATGGTATATACCAATCAAAGGCTGATATAACAAACAAACTCCTAGGAAGTGTAATGTATTTGTATAAAGCACTCCTGCTGCAGAACAATGAAAGCTTCACAGTGATCACTGACTTAAATCCATGGAACTGCAAGTAGCAACAACTCAATGTGAGGTATGAATGCCTGGGTTTAGTTTACACTCCCAAAGTTACTAGGCCTTTCCTAATAGTAGGTATGCTAACAGATATGAAGAATCAGACTATCTGTGCACAATGTCTGTCGGGATGGGCTTTCAGCCGCTCACCACACAGGAACAGAGGATTCAGATGCTGTGTCCAACACTGATGATGATGATGATGATATGGATGATGATGATGGAGATGATGATGATGATCACTCCAGTCTCTGGCTCCCAGGATCGGCCTCCACCGCCTCTCACCGCGGCTCTCGGATCTATCGCCCATGCGGGATGTAGGGTTCAGGAACAGGCCCCGTTTGCTGCAGGGCAGGTCACTCAGGCTGCTCACTGAAGTCCTGCAAGGTATCTGATTTGAAGAGACTGTGAAAGCAGGCTGCGACTCCGCCAGTTTCAACAACAGATTCCCCTGCTTACAGATCTGCGCCGGTCTAGAGAGAGCACGTTAGGCACAAAGCCTCTGCTTAAATAGTCTCTCTCATGAGGCACCTCTTCTACCAGAAAACTTCCTCCTCCCCACAGCCCATTGGTAGATGTAGTTCTCTTCAGCTGCAGCCAGGGGGGGCAAATCCTCACAAGCAAACTACAACTCCCAGAATAAATCTCTCTTGTCGTTATTAGAGTCACAGATCAGCAAACTGAAACACTAGGGGGAACAGCTGCATTAAGTTAAATGACTGAAACGTCTTTCCGTTGCCAGGAGTGTGTATACCCAGCTCCTGGCTACAGTAATGTACAGGGTGCAGGGGTCTGTTGTATGTAGTTTCCAGAGAAAAAAATATGTAGCAGGCATTAACTCCATCATACAAGCAGCAAGACAAGAACACATTATCAGTTCCTTATTAAAGCTACTTTATATCTAGGAATTTAAAATGCACTGTACTTTAAGGATAAAAGCTTTCCAAACCAACTTCCAAGAAAGCAGAAGTCATTTAACAAATACAGGTACCATTTACACAGAGCAATGATATTAATCAGAGAATGCATCCATTGAGCTCCAATTCTTTTTAAATACTGAGCTTTCCTATCGACTAAAACACAGTCTTTCAAAATATGCTTTTCTGGGTTTTTCCCCAGCGGATTCCTTCTTTCAGGATGTCAGTACCACCTGACTTTCACCTGTCCACCTGCAGGGTGAAGCCAAATCCAGACCCTATCTGTCAATGAAAAACAGGTTTCTGTTTCTATGTAACATTTCCCAGTCCGGGGCCCCTTGGTGATGCAGATCCTGCTATTTATAACATATCTGCATCTCCATAACTGCTGCCGAAATCTAACTGGAGTTCTGTGCCAGGCTTCCCCAAGATGCCACACAGGGCCCATAGCAGAGGACATATCAGTCATATGCTGGGCTTCCTTAGTACCACCAGTAAAGCAGCAATTAGGGGACTGCTCAGTTTACACTAACAAAATCCAGAAAGTGATTTAGCAATCATACGATCAGAGTTTGTGGCCTCTGGGAAAAGAGCATATGACGTTCCCGCACACTCCACTACTGCTACCAAAATCCTAATGTCCATCAAGCAGGGTACAAGAACTGTTGCCGATTACGCCATTGAATTCCATACTCTGGCAGCAGAGGTTGCTTGGAACAATGAGGCTCTTGTGGCTGCTTTTTCTCATGGTCTCTCGGATAACATCAAAGATGAGATAGCAGCCTGAGACATTCCCACTGAGCTGGAGAAGTTGATCACGTTTGCCATTCTCATTGACTCCAGACTAAGAGAGAGACCTTCCTTTAAGGAGCGCTTGCAGAAGCCTCCTGTACATTTGGCTCCGAGCTTTGTTGTCCTACCCGTGCCTCCCTCACCTCCCATATCTCCTGGTTCCAAGCCTGCCAGTGAGGTAGAACCCATGGTTGGGCTTCACATGTTTCTCTGCAGATGAGAGAGCTTTTAGGAGGAGGGAGAGATTGTGCCTTTATTGTGGCCAGGCAGGTGACTTTTTTTGAAGTCTTGTCCTCCCCTTCTGTGGGGACGCTTGCACCTGAGGTCCTGTAGGGGACAGATATTAAGTGGCATTGCTACGTCCCCAGTCATCCGTAAGGATAAACCCCTGGTTCCTGGTACCCTTTCTTGGTCTAAATCGTCCATCGAGATACAGGCTCTATTCGACTCTGGGGCTGCAGGCCTGTTCATAGATAGTGCCTTTGTGTCTAAGCACTCAATTTCGCTGCAGCTTTGGGCCACTCCACTTGCCATTGAGGCTATTGATGGGAGACCTCTACAGCCTGCCCAGGTGACTCATGAGACTGCTCCATTGACTATGGCCATAGGGGCTCTTCACCATGAGATAATCCAATTCCAAGTCATTTCCTCTCCTCATTTTCTGGTGGTTATTGGCTAACCTTGGTTACGGAGGCAAAACCCCTCATTTGATTGGCTTCGTGCTCAGGTTCTTTCCTGGTCGCCACAATGCAGTAAGACATGTTTCCAGAAAGTGACTAAGGTCTTGAGAACCTCTTCACTCTCCTCCTTGCCGGAGGAATACCGCCAATTTAGTGATGTCTTTGATCAAGGTCAAGCCAGTAGTTTGCCTCCACACTGGTCGTATGATTAAGCAATTGACCTTCAACCTGGTGCCATACCCCCTCGTGGCCAGGTTTACCCTTTGTCTGTCTCGGAGGATAAAGCCATGGAGGAGTATGTCACAGAGGTTCATCCGAAATCCTCATCTCCTGCTGGTGCTGGCTTCTTCTTTGTAAAAAAGAAGCATGGCCAACCCAGACTTTGTATCAATTATAGGGGTCTCAATCGCTTCACGATTAAGAATGCTTATCTGATTCCGTTGAATACGGAGTTATTTAACCGCCTCAAGGGAGCAACGTATTTCACAAAGCTTTATCTGAGGGGGGCATATAATCTCGTGAGGATCAAGGAGGGTGATGCGTGGTGGTTTATCTCGATGATATCCTCATATATTCTAAGTCCCTAGAGAGCCACCACACAGATGTCTACCGTGTGCTTCAAAGGCTGAGAGATAATAACCTGTATTGTAAATTGGAGTGCGAGTTCCATCGTGAACCGGTTAAATCCCTGGGTTATGTCATTTCCACAGCTGGCTTTTCGATGGACCCAGAGAAGCTATTGGCAGTTCTACAGTGGCCCTGACCCACAGGTT
The DNA here is from genome assembly GCA_018402905.1 of Glandirana rugosa. Taxonomy (NCBI): domain Eukaryota; kingdom Metazoa; phylum Chordata; class Amphibia; order Anura; family Ranidae; genus Glandirana; species Glandirana rugosa. Next base: position 3,324,902 of record BLSH010490787.1, on the reverse strand, counting down.
TACGTCCACTACAACGTTTTTTTGGCTTTGCCAATTATTATCGGCAATTTATTCGTAACATCTCATCTCTGAGCAAACCCCTGTCTGATATGACTAGAAAGAATGTTAACCCACAGAATTGGTCTCCGGAGTCCATTGAGAGTCTCAAGGCTGCTTTTGTTTCTGCTCCTGTGTTGGCACATCCGGATCCTACGTTAGCCTTCATCATTGAAATTAATACCTCTGAGTCTGTAGTTGGTGACTTTCTGTCTCAAGGTCCCACCTCCAAGAATGCTATGTATCCTTGTGGTTACTTTTCCAAGAAGTTGTCTTCTGCAGAATGCAATTATGAGATTGGGGACAGAGTTGTTAGTGATCTTATTAGCCCTTAAAGAATGGAGGCATCTCCTCAAGGGTACCACTGTTCCGGTTCTCATTTTGACTGACCACAAGAACTTTGCATTCTTGTCTGAGGCTAAACGCATCTCCCCCAGGAGGGTGCAATGGGCTCTGTTCCTGTCAAGCTTCAATTACATAGTCTCATTGTTACCCAGTACTAAGAATGTAAGGGCCAATGTATTGTTGCAACAGGTTTCCTCCTCTTCCAAGATGGAGTCGGTTCCTGTTCCTGTGATACCTCCTGATCGTATTCTGGCTACGGTTCGTACTAGTCTCAATTCCCGTTTGGGTGACAAGATCCATGCTGCTCAGATCCATGCTCCCCCTGAGAAACCTTGTGACCGCTGCTTTGTCCCTGAGAGTCTCCGTACTGCTGTGCTCCAGACTTACCATTCTCCCAAAGCACTGATGTAGCCACCTTCGTAGCAGCCTATTCCATGTGTGCTCAGAACAAAACACCACAACATCTTCCAGTGGGTCTTCTACAAACCATACTCAATGGAGAGCGGCCTTGGACCCACCTGTCTATGGATTTTATTGTGGAATTACCTGACTCTTAGGGTAACACAGCTATCCTTATGGTGGTTGACCGATTCTCAAAGATGTCACATTGTATTCCACTTAAGAAGTTGCCCACATCCAAGGAACTGGCATCCATTTTTGCTTGGGAGATCTTTCGCTTACATGGGCTTCCTAAGGTGATCGTCTCAGACAGGGGTAGCTAATTTGTGTCTAGTTTTTGGCAAGCCTTTTGTGCACAGTTGGGAATTCAGCTTTCCTTCTCTCCTGCGTATCACCCGCAGTCCAATGGGGCCGCAGGATGAGCCAACCAGTCCTTGGAACAGTTTATACATTGCTGTATTTCTGACCACCATAACAACTGGTCTGACCTGTTACCTTGGGCGGAGTTTGCTCACAATAGTGCCGCCAATGTCGTTTCCCGATTGTCTCAGTTTATGGTGAATTATGGTTTCCAACCAGCCATGTTGCCTGACTCATTTATTCCTCAGATAATTCCTGCGTTGAAGGAACATCTCTGTGGTCTGTTCCACTTGGGTACAGGTCCAGGAGTCCTTGCGACATGTCAATGATAGTTACAGATACCATAGTTACCGCAGACGCCTACCTGCACCTTCCTACCAAGTTGGGAAAAGGGTCTGGCTGTCTTCTCACAACCTCCGTCTCCGTGTTCCCTCACTGAAGCTGGCACCACTGTTTATTGGGCCTTTCTGTATTCTCCACAAGATCAACCCAGTGGCTTACGCTTTAGACCTGTCTTCTAATATGCAAATTTCTAATGTATTTCATGTCTCCTTGTTAAAACCTTTGGTATGCAGCCACTTCACCACCTCGGTACCACGTCCTCATCCTGTTCAGGTTGAGAACCAAGAGTATGAAATACAATCTATCATTTTCTCCCGTAGGTTCCATGAGCGCATACAGTACCTGGTTCATTGGAAAGGGTACGAATATGGAAAAGTGAACCCCCAAATTTGGGACTTTAGCGGAAACCAACCTCCCGAAGGAGCAAAGATCAAAATTAGTTTGGATCAAAAAACAATATATTTTATTAGAGTAGATTAAAAGTTGCGATAGACCTGAACAGATAGGTCTGCCATCACGGGGATAACAATGGCGATGATACTAAACACTGACAGGGGTTACATCGTTAAAAACATACACAATTGACAGACTAAAAACATAAACAGCAAAAAGGACCACTTGCATCGCCACAATGTGGCGGGGAAGCCCAACGCCTTTCGATAGTTCTTCTTCAGGGGAGAAGTGGTAACAATTAAAACCTCTATGTGAGATAAAGAAGGAAAAACCAATATAAGGAGACATACACAATGTTATCCAGTATTAACAAATTTATAATACATTTGACCAATCCATACTGACCAGCTGAAAGAGGTGGCAAAATTGAAGGTCAATATAAATGTCGAACAGCCATTCCCTCCCGTCTCAGTCCAACATGAGCAAAAGGTGGGATGGATATTCGTTTGATCCTAAGAAATTGGAGAGAGTATCCAAGGTGCAGATATTGGAGATGGCCCCTGAAAAGGCAAGGGACCAAGGACTCCTGCAAAAAAAAAAAAAAAAAATGGAATAGGAGAATTGAATTGTGTATATATTATAATAAGGAGAGGTGCCGCATAATTGCAGTTACGTATCAGTTGTCTAGCGATCCCTTGGAGATCACTTCCAGTCGTCGCATTGTGATGCCCTTTCGGTCTCCATAGGCTTTTGCTTGGAGACACTGGAACCTTTGACCTGACTCCCCCCTCTGAAACACCTGCACCTGATTGTCTGCTAACTAACCATTTACCAACATTCATCAAGTTAAGCTATGTCTTTCTGTGTCATGTGACACTAAGAACCAATCATCCTGTCTAACACTCAGCTGCCCTCAATCTTCCCTGTTTCACTTGCCCTATTTATTCCCTCCCTTGTGCGGGGTTGAACCATTTCTACATCAGATATTTTCTGGACCACCTTTCAATACCCAAGGGATCGCTAGACAACTGGTACGTCCCTGCAATTATGCGGCACCTCTCCTTATTATAATATATACACCATTCAGTTCTCCTATTCCATATTTTTTTTTTTTTTTTGCAGGAGTCCTTGGTCCCTTGCCTTTTCAGGGGCCATCTCCAATATCTGCACCTTGGATACTCTCTCCAATTTCTTAAGATCAAACGGATATCCATCCCGCCTTTTGCTCATGTTGGACTGAGACGGGAGGGAATGACTGTTCGACATTTATATTGACCTTCAATTTTGCCACCTCTTTCAGCTGGTCAGTATGGATTGGTCAAATGTATTATAAATTTGTTAATACTGGATAACATTGTGTATGTCTCCTTATATTGGTTTTTCCTTCTTTATCGCGCATAGAGGTTTTAATTGTGACCACTTCTCCCCTGAAGAAGAACTATCGAAAGGCGTTGGGCTTCCCCGCCACATTGTGGCGATGCAAGTAGTCCTTTTTGCTGTTTATGTTTTTAGTCTGTCACTTGTGTATGTTTTTCACGATGTAACCCCTGTCAGTGTCTAGTATCATCACCATTGTTATCCCCTTGATGGCAGACCTATCTGTTCAGGTCTGACTATCGCAAATTTTAATCTACTCTAATAAAATATATAGTTTTTTGATCCAAACTGGTTTTAATCTTTGCTCCTTCGGGAGGTTGGTTTCCGCTAAAGTCCCAAATTTGGGGGTTCACTTTTCCATATTCATGTCTATTAGGGATGTTCTAGACCATATTGATGTGGAATGCAGCACCAAATCAATTATTGGAAAGGGTACGGTCCAGAGGAGCACTCTTGAGTCTCATCCTTGGATGTACATGCCCCTGTCCTCCTCCGTGCTTTCCATAGACATTTTCCCCTCAAACCTGGTGGCTCCCCGAGGTGGGGGGGGTCATTGAGGAGGGGGTACTGTCAGAGCTGGGTTCAGCCCTCCCTTCTCAGAGCTAGCTGCTCAGCTGCCTGTTAATTGCCATAACCTGCTAGTTAAGCCTGCTCTGCCAGATATATAAACTGCCTGGATCAGATCCCCCTTTGCCTTCGCCTGGTCAACATCTCTGGATAAATCTCTGCTGTGCTGTCCTGTGAAATACTTTTGCCTGTTTGATGTTCCTTCTGGATCCTGGATTAAATACTCTGCTCGGCTGACTTCCCTTCTGGCTCCTGATCCTGTATGCTGTCTGTTTCACCTTGCTGATCTCTGGATCCCTATTTACTGACTTGCTCCAACCATCTGCTCTGGCTACTGAACCTTGGCTATGTTTTGGCTTTGTTTTCTCTGTTTGTTCTATTTTATCATTTTTATTAAATAGTGTGATTTTTGCTGCACTTCTGTCTCAAGTCTGATTCATGGTTCCTGACAGACTGCAACTTGACTCTAAGGCTACTTTCACACTAGGGCGGGCGGTAGCAGTAAATTGCCGCTAGTTTCAGCGGCTATTTTCCGCTGTTATAGTGGCGCTATGGCACATGCGCGATTTTCCCCGTGCTTTCTGAATGGTCCCGCTGTCTTCTGGGACCTGGGGGTGGAAGGAGGGGAGGCTGGAAGTTTTGTAGATCATCGCACAACAATTGCAATTATCTTAAGTGGGAGTGGGTACCTGGTTTTGACGGTTATCCGCTTCCTCCTCCCCCTGAAAGGTGCCAAATGTGGCAACTGAGGGGTGAGGGAGCAAACAAGTGAAGCTTCCCCTTTCGGGTGGAGCTCCACTTCAACTGTGATTCTGGCCTCTGAAACCTGCCTCTGACTACTGACACTTGATTCTAAAGCATGACTCTAACACTTGAACTCAGACTCCTGCCTCCGATATATGACTTTGTGCCCTGATTATGAAACCTGACTCTGACGCTGGACTTTGACTCTTACCTCTGATACCCGACTTTAAAGCCTGACTCTAACACTTGACTCTTGTCTCTACCTCCTGACTCTGAACATGGACTCCAAGCCGATCCGTCCATTGGCTCTGGGTGCAGATGCCGCCATCTTCACTAAGGGAAACAGGAAGTGAAGCCTTGCAGCTTCACAGCCTGTTTCCTATTGTGCATTCACGAGTTGCGCAGCATTTTCTAAATGGTCCCGCTGTCTTCTGGGACCTGGGGGTGGAAGGAGGAGGGGCTGGAAGTTTCGTAGATCGCTGCACAACAATTGCGATGATCTTATCCGGAAGTGGGAGTGGGTACCTGGATTTGACAGGTTTCTGCTTCCTCCTGCCCCCGAAAGGTGTCAAATGTGGCAGCGGAGGGGTGAGGGGGCAAACAAGCGGAGCTTCCCCTTTTAGGTGGAGCCAGGGGCGTAACGATAGGGGTTGCAGGGGTTGCGATTGCAACCGGGCCCCATGCTCCAGGGGGCCCATGTGCCTCCCTTGTACACCTGAATAGGAGGGATGGTGGGGATGGCATTTAGAGGAACCAAGATGGCAGAAAAGGGGCCTGCTGCAGGACCATAGTAAAGGGACCCGCAATGGGAGTAAAGGGCCTCAGGATCAGCTGGAAGAGGGAAGGGTCGTGGCCAGGGGTCAGGGGGGCCCTTCATAATTTCTTGCACCGGGGCCCTGAAGGTTCTAGTTACGCCTCTGGGTGGAGCTCCACTTTAACTATGGTTCTGGCCTCTGATACCTGCCTCTGACTACTGACACTTGATTCTAAAGCATGACTCTAACAGTTGAACTCAGACTCCTGCCTTCGATATATGACTTTGTGCCCTGATTATGAAACCTGACTCTAACACATGACTCTTGTCTCTCTCTCTCTCCTAACTGAACATGGGTTTTGACTTCTGCTGCCTCTGATACCTGACTCCTGACTCCCACATTTGATACCATTCTCTAAATTCTGACATTTAGCTCTGATTCTGGCCTCTGATACCTGACTCTGACTCCTGACTTCAACAAGTTGCACTCCTGACCCGATACTGTATGACTTTGACTCCTAATTCTGAAACCTGAATCTGACTGCTGCCTCTAATACCTGACTCTAGAACCTGACTCTGACACTTGACTCTGATTCCTGCCTCTGATAGCCCCATCTCTAAAGTTAAACTCTGACACTTGACTGTCTCCTGCCTCTAATACTTGATTTTAACTTCGGACTCTTAACACATCTATCTGATGCTTCACTCTGACAAATACAATTATTCAGTGATTAATCGGGCCTTTCAAATATTTACATTTGGATAACAGCATTGCATTTATTAAATTTAGCATTGCTCTGGGAGCTACTCTTAACCTTTCCATTTTTTAATTAGGAGTACATTTTTGGAGTACATTTGAAGATTATAAGGATTGTGATTACTCGGTCATGTTTTACTCTTAGCATGTCAAATTTCTTGAATAATTTGTTTGGAATATATCAAAGAGATGTGTTTCCTTTTAAGAATGTGATAGCTGTGTACTGCATTTATGTTTTGTTGACCTTTTACTGTATTTAAGAGAGAATTCTGACATAAAGCTTCAAAAGCTGCTTACAGTTGAATCTCTTTCATCTTATAAAACAGTTCTTACTGTACCTTAGCCAGTCTTTATATAGTAATCCATGAATTGTCATCTGGCTACACTGAAAAAAGCATTTTAGGGAAGTAAAAAAGCGTGCATCAGAAAATGCCAGTACACATATGAAGTTTACATTCCCTAAAGCTTTAATTTCAAATATTTAAAATATAAAACCTCATTTTCTGCATCAAAATTTTGGAAAATACATTGGGGTTTATAGATACTGGTTTAAGTGCAGTTACTGGCCAGCTATTTTATTTTATGAACAGAAAATACCACAATTGGCCACTAGATGAAGCAAAGCATAAGAATTTCCTATTCCTAAAATTTCACCCATCTAGTGGCCAAATGCAGCATTTCACACTTAAAGCAGTAGTAAACTCTGCTTTTGAACTTGTAGATAAGGCTTACCTGTATGTCCAGTGAATATCTCCTAAACTTGCAGTGTTTAGGAAATATTAACACTGGAAGCAGCCATTGATGTCACCGGCATGAGCACTGGGCTTTGAATTGAGAGCACATGGAGTATGCCGTCAATTCAGAGTGCTGTGTCGAGGGTGTGATTCCTGTGCGCATGCACGGGTGTGATGTCATCGCTGCTCGGCAGGTCAAATGGCGGGAGCCCATGACGATGGAAGCGCAGACAGTGATCATATGATTGACACGCTAACATTACAGGATAAAGCCTATTGTTGTCCCATTCGCAGAGAACAAATGTGCATATATTTTCACTGGGTGAATGGCTATGCAAATTCTTTTTAAATCAACCCAATAAAGGGGCATACAGCACATGTTTCATACATACAAACAGTGCAGAGTTCCCACATTCTTCCACTACAGACTATACTAATTGACATTTCACAAATGTGCAACAAACAGCATTGCAAAACCCTTTCTTTCCTGACATGCCCAGTCAATTTTCAGAACATTTTAAAGTGGTAGTAAACCGCAAAAAACAAAAAAATGGGCCAGTGCAGATATGCATTGCATGCTAGCACATTATGACAGACACTTGCCAACCACCTAACTGTAAATATAGTAAATATACGTCATTACTTTGACAGGTCTATGGCACCAGCTAGCTGCCATAACCCCGGTATGTTTTTTATCTTTCATATAAAAGTGGTCCCAGTGGCAGATTCACTGCAAGATCACTTTTATAGGCAGCAAGAGAGGAGCCCCCCCCCACCGCTTCTCGATCCTCCCCGAGCTTACTGAACCCGTCGGTGAGTCCAGAGCCGATCTGATCCGTCGGATGTTTGGGCAGGAAGCTGAGAGAGGGCAAGATAACCCTCATTCGGCTCTGTGCCATTGGAAGATGGGAGCAACGTCTGGTGTCACTTCCACTTCTTGGGCTTAAAGTCAAAATTAATTTTTTTTTTTTTGCTTTTAAAGGTAAATGAGGGATCTGGGGTCTTTTTGACCCCAGAACTCTCAAGAGGACCTGTCATGCTTATTTCTATTGGAAGGGATGTTTACATTCCTTGTAATAGAAATAAAAGTGATAAAAAAAAATTAAAGGGACAGTGTAAAATAAAAAGTAAAATAAATAGGAAAAAATAAATTTAAAGCACCCCATCCCTCCGAGCTTGTGTTCAGAAACGAATACATACATAAGTCGCGCCCGCATATGTAAACAATGTTCAAACCACACATGTGAGGCATCGCCAAGATTGTTAGAGTGAGAGCAATAATTCTAGTGCAATATCTCCTCTGTAACTCTAAACAGGTAGCCTGTAAACATTTTTAAGGTGTCGCCTATGGAGATTTTTAAGTACCGTAGTTTGTTTCCAGTCCACGAGTGTGCACAATTTTAAAGCCTGACATGCTAGGTATCTATTTACTCGGTGTAACATCATCTTTCACATTATATAAAAAACTGGGCTAACTTTACTGTTTTTTGTTTTTTTGTAATTCATTAAAGTGTATTTTTTCCAAAACAATTGCGTTTGAAAGACCGCTGCGCAAAAACAGTGTGACATAAAATATTGCAACAATTGCCATTTTATTCCCCAGGGTCTCTGCTAAAAAAGAAATTATATAATGTTTGGGGTTCTAAGTAATTTTCTAGCAAAAGACACAGATTTTTACTTGTAAATAACAAATGTCAGAAAATGGCTGGTCTTAAAGTGGTTAAGATGAAGCCCTACAGCAACGCACTGTCACCTCTGACAATAGTCCATATTCCCATCGCACATGTTCCAGGAATGAGCTCTAAAAGTATTGGGTGCTGCAGTGACAGCCAGCTGGATACTGGAACCAATGTGACATGTAGACCAAGGATCTTTAGTTTCATCCAAACAGTTTTTATTCAAAGAGTGATCACATCACAAAGCAGTGTAGTGCAACGTTTCGGGGCCACGCAGGACTTCTTCGTTAGGCATCCAAGGTATCTTCAACCGGTCTTCCTCGGGCTTGGTCCATTTGCATGTCCAGGCTGTGCTGATGTGACGTCTGCACACATGTGCGGGAGTCACGGCCACAGCCCAGCTCTCTCAATGGACAGCATATGCTCGCGCCAGTGATGTCACTGGCTGCTACTGCAGTAAATACCTCCTAAACGGTGCACATTTAGCAGGTATTTACTATATCTACAGGTAAGCCTTATTATATGCTTATCTGTTAGGTATAAATAAAAAAGTGGAGTTTAATACTGCTTTAAAGCTGATTAAAAATACCACAAATCCAGAATATACATACAGAATTGTGGGGTGAATTAGCTGTCATTTATACCCCTTGTCAGAATCAGCCATTTACACATTTGTCTTGTGCAGTTATCTTTGCAAATGCACCATGGGCAGGGTTCAAGTCCTGCGGGAACGCATGGGAACGGAGTTCCTGCACTTTTTCTATAGCAGGAACTCAGTTCCCGTTAGCAGACGAGTCCCGCGGGACTGGCGGTGGCTTACCAAGGGGGGGGGGGGGTGAGGTAGAGCGGGTGGGGACTCCCAATCCTGTCTACTAATAAACGAATCCCTCCGCTGTGCAGCTCTTTAGGAAGAGTTCAGCTGTGTTCAGCGGGGGCTGGCCGCAGCGCGATACACAGTAAAACACTGGAGCCAGCCAGGAGCAATGCGGCGGATTAATCCACCTAAAGCCGAAAAAGAAGAAATAGTTCACTTTCTGTCCCCCAGTCCCCACTGAACACAGGAGACCGGGAAGTGTTTTTATTCTAAAGAGCTGCACAGCGGGGGATTAACTTATTAGTGGACAGGATTAGGAGTCACTGCCCGCTCTACCTCAGTTTCCTGCAGTCCTAGTTGCCCAGCTGGTGGTGCCCAGTGACACATCTGAGGGGGCTCCCCTGCTGCCCACCTCCTCCATTGATGGGCACTGGTGAGGCTGCAGATGGGCACTGGTGAGGCTGAGCTGACGGGCACTAATCAGGCTGCATTGATGGGCACAGGTGAGGCTGAGCTGATGGGCACTGGTGAGGCTGCATTAATGGGCGCTGGTGAGGCTGCATTGATGGGCACTGGTCAGGCTGCATTGATGGGCACTGGTGAGGCTGCATTGATGTGCACTGGTGAGGCTGCATTTATGGGCACTGGTGAGGCTGCACTGATGAGCACTGGTGAGGCTGCATTGATGAGCACTGGTGAGGCTGAGCTGATAGGAACTGGTGAGGCTGCATAGATGGGTACTGATGAGGCTGCATTGATGGGCACTGGTGAGGCTGCGCTGATAGGCACTGGTGAGGCTGCATTGATGGGCACAGATGAGGCTGCATTGATGAGCACTGATTAGGCTGCATAGATGGGCACTGATAAGGCTGTATTGATGGGCACTGGTGAGGCAAAGCTGATGAGCACTGATCAGGCTGCATTGGTGGGCACTGGTCAGGCTGCATTCATGTACAATGGTCAGGCTGCATAGATGGGCACTGCTGAGACTGCATTGATGGGCACTGATCAGGCTTCATTGATGGGCACTGGCGAGGCTGCATTGATGGGCACTGGCGAGGCTGAGCTATGGTCACAGGTAGTTACGTCGGAGTAGTCACGGGTAGATACGTCGGAGTAGTCACGGGTAGTCGAGTCGGAGCGGTCACGGGTAGTTACGTCGGAGCGGTCACGG
>BLSH010490787.1:3265459-3277281 GCA_018402905.1 Glandirana rugosa | reverse complement strand
TCGGTCAGGCCTAGCAGCCAGGTGCTCCGGTATAGGCCTCAGACTTCTGGCCTAGCAACCCAGAGCCATTTGACACATGTCCAAGAACAACGATCACCTGACTCCTCCTGAATAAATAGACTATCCTAGCATGCTCTGGGGCCAAAAGAAACCCCCTGTTGAATGGTTAAGACAACCTATCTATTCATAACCTGTGCTAACTGTAATCCATCATTCTAATGTCAGAGGCAGCAATGCCACCTTGTGACAAGAGATGAACTACACCAGACTCAGGTTTAGGGTAAAATCAGTGGATCCCCTACCAATTAACCAGTCTAGTTAACACCTAGCAGAACTAAATTTGTTAGCTGCTCTGTTTAAGACCAGGGTGCTGCATTTGCTTGCACATGATTAGATGATAGAAATCAGAAGAGCTTCTGCTCATTTCAGAGCTTACTCTAATATCTAGAGCAACTGCACCTGCACTGCACAGTATATTTGCCTTTAGTAAATCAACCTCAATACATATATTTTTGTAAAGCAGGCCATACATTATACAATTTTCAGTCCTTCAACCATGGATTAAAGGAAAGAAGATCACCCCACACAGTCAGTGTCGATAGGGGATTTTCTCCCACTGTGCTATTGTATTCTGGGAGCGAGAGGTTTCCCAGCTGTCAGAATATAATGATCACTGTTGGCGGCTATAGCCACGGCAGTGATCAAATGAAAAAAAAAACTGACAGGATAGATTGACTTCAGCACAGCGGGCCTGCCCATAGATAGATTGAAATTCATTCGGTTCCTGGTGAACCAGCCAAAGTTCAATCCATCTATAACCGGCTTTTGGCTCTTGACTCCCCACATATAGCCAGTGAAGTGACCTGTGGCGGCCGTTCCACAAGGCGCGCCACTCCCCCAGCTCACGGCGCCGCCCCCAGCTCACACTATCTATGTGACCTTGCACTGTACGGGGCGCCAGACATATAGGTTTCTACCAGGTCCGTCACCCACTCACAGGCACGTGACCACATGTGGAGGCCCCAATTGGCCAGCTTTACTTTGTCCTTGAGGGACAGTGCTCTGTGCCCCAAACCCTACCACCCTGCAATGCCAGCAAATTGGCATCGGCCATTCAGAGAGACGCTACCCTCTTCATAACTGACAGGTCAGCCGAGCCAGTGAGGCAGCGGGGAGTGGTGATGGAGTGTTGGGAGGAGAGGAGCGCCTCTGTCTGGACACGTGACTTAACCCCTCGTGTTCCTGCTACCGTGAGTGAGACCTACAGGGAGAGAAGGAGGGTGGGGGATCATGTGAACAGTGCCCGGCATGGAGAGTGTGTAATATGCGACTCAGCACCGGGGACAGGCAGTACTGTGTACACGTAGGACGGATCAGAGATGACAGCAGTCCGGAAAGCAAGGGAGGAGAGAATGGAGGAGCAGACTGCTTTACAGACAGTCCAAGGGAGCTCTGCAGTAGGGTAAGTGCAGACCTGGAGGGAGCCGCCCGTGCCCTCCCAAAATCCTCCATCACCAGTCACCAATGGAAGTTACTAACCTCAGGTAATACACAGAGATGAAACAAATTCTCTTCCTGCCCAAGCCAATTATCAGCTTTCAGCGATGTCACACTTTGAATGACAATTGCATGGTCATGCAACACTGTACCCATATGAAATTTTTATTTTATTTTTTATTTTCACTAGGTTTTTTATGCTTTGCTAAACAAAAAAATACAGCAAATTAAAAAATAAATAAATAAAAAACTTTTTCTTCATTTTTTGTTATAGAATTTTGTAAATAAGTAATTCTTCTTCACTGATATGCACTGATGGGCACTGATAGTCTTCACTGATAAGGCTGCACGAAGGTGACATTGATGGACACTGATATACACTGATGAGGCTGCGCTAAGGCTGCACTGATGGGCACTGTTTAGGATGCACTAAGGTGTCACTGTTAAGGTTGCACTGATGGGAACGAGGAGGCAGCACTGTTAAGCTGCACTGATGGGCACTGATATGCTTCACACACTGACAGTGCTGAAGAAAGGAAATGCCAATAACCGGCATTTGTTTACATGGGATCAACTATGATTGGACACAGCTGATCACAGGGTAAAGAGCCAATGTCATTGACTCTTTACCCTGAACGGGGATTCGCTGTGTCCAAGCGACCGGGAGGATATCATATGAGGACATCTAACACATAATCCTATGTGTTCATGCACATTAGGACATTTAGAGTAATATTTTAAGCTCAGCATTTAGAGGCACAAAAAAAACCTTCTGGTCTGCATTTCTGAGAGGGCTTTTCTGGCAGAAAAAATTATGTTGAATGCTCCTAAGCTCTCCTAAAATTTTTTGAACCAGTGGCGGCTGGTCCATAACAGGTGCAAGGGCGCCGCCCCCCTAGTTTGCGTGCGGGCCGCCAGAGTCATAGCTTTCTAAAAAATTTTTTTCAAGCACATGATTAGAGCCTGAGGCTCTAATTGGCTTGAAAAATATTGGGCTCAGGGCGCAGAGACCCATTTGTGACACTAGAGAATCAATATTCACAATTGGTTTCTGGCTTCTCCTCCTAGCCAATTAGGACAGGAGGTGGATCTAAAGAAGACTGGGCTAGCCGGGAGGAGAAGCCGTGGAAGCCACGGTGCTGTGACCATAGAGGGGTGAGTGTGGACCTGGGGGGGTTGTTTGCTGCTCCCCCAAAAAAGTTTAGCACCAGCCGCCACTGATTTGAACTCTCCAAAACTCCTGTACAAAAATGCTCTATATGAGTGTTTTTTTTTCTGCCAAGGGAACTGGTGTCTTTTTAAACCCAGTGTAATGGACCCTAAAAGTCTGTATGTGTGTGTGTGTGTGGGGGGGGGGGGTAGGCGGTGTCAGGACAAGTCTGAGAATTGGAGGAGAACAGGTTGAGTTTTCAGCACAGCTAGAGAATTGACCACGCTGTGATGAGTTTTTAATAGGAAAGCAGAGGGACCGGCAGGAACACCAGGGATTTCACAAAAAGGAAACAATACAAAGAGAACAGGATACTCATACAAGTACATGGGGCAGCAGGCACATATCATATAAAATGTTGGGTTAACATATTTTTTAAAGTCAGAAGAATGTATTCCTGCTAGATCACCTCAGGCTGGCCCCTTTTGCAGATATAGCTATGTAAAATATTAAAAATAAGTGCCTATTAATGTTTAAATCTGTACATTTTTTAGGTGAGTTTTGCAATTTGTTATGTCACACGGTATTTGCAGAGCTTTTTCAAACACAATTTTTGGGAAAAAATGCACTTTTTTAAATTTTAATGCAAAAAAAAATACATAAGCCAATTTTTTATGTAAAATATAAAAGACAATATTACACTCAGTAAATAAATATGGCACAGGGCACACTTTAAAATTGCACACGCCTGTGCAGCGGCAACAAACAAGGTAAAATGTACTATCCATAAGGAACGCTTTAAAAACCTTTACAGATTACCACTTTAGATTTACAGAGGAGATCTGGTGCTTGAATCACCGAACATGATGTGTCATTTGCAGTGATACCTCACATGTGTGGGAAGATCGCTGTTTGCGTGCCTGCGAAACTGACGCATGTGTCCAGCTTTGCGCGTAGGCACGGGGGGGGGGGGGGAATGTGGTGGTACTTTCATTTTTTTTTCTTTTGATCACTTTTATTGCCGTGGCAAGGAATGTAAAGATCCATATGACAGCAATAGGCATGTGGCAGGTCCTCTTTATGGAGGGATCTGGGCTCCATAAGACCCCAAATTCCTCCCCTGCACGGCCATGTAGCCTTTCTCAGTCCCGGGCAGGACAGTGTCCCCTCTCCCCATCCTCCATCACCCCAACACCTCCCCTCACCTCCATCCCACACAGACCACATCTTTACTCCTCTGTAAAGGGCAACTGAGCGCTCCATTCCAATACCAGAAACAGCAGAATATTACCACACACCAACTTCCTGTGTGCTCTGAAAACTCTTCCCCGCTGCTTTGTTGAAAGGAAGAAGGAAGTGCACAATACCATTTAACCAGGAAGGGAGAAATAGGCTATGTGTGGCAGAGTGAGGGCATAGTGGAGGCTCAGCACTGTGTGTGTAAGGAAGGGTGAATGCTGGTTGGGGTGACAGATGTCCTCCTCTCTGCCCTCCATGGATTCACCAATAAGAATAATCACTGTAAATAAAAGTTTTTCTCTATGGGCAGCTGCCGCATCTCCATTATCGGTGTATGTATAGTGTAAAACATTCCTTCCACCATACTGATCAGACCTTGGCTCAAATCTCAGGGCCCCCACCCAGAGGTCATAGCATCCTCAGATTTCTACTCCCCATCTGTCCTCTTATGGGTGACCCATCCCCCTCCTCCATTCATACCACATGGGGTGTCTTCCATTAATCTGTACAGATCAGCGCAAGATCACCACTGGGACACATAGAAAACACCACACCTCATATCACTCCTGGTCACCTAGGAACGAATGAGAAGCCATCTGTGACATTTAAATAAAGTTTATAAAAAAGGTAAGTAAACAGTATTTTGTGAAGTAACAAGGTGAGTAAGGAGGATACTAGCTACTGGAAGGCACTTGGGGTACTTAAACTGGTTCTAAAGCCTTAATATTTTTCACCTTAATGCATTCTATATATTAGGGTGAAAAACCTTCCATGCTGCAGCCTTCCTTTTTTTACCTGTGCCCAATCTGATCCAGCGATGTGCATGAGCGCAGCAGCTCCTGCTGCTGTCTCCCTCCTCATTGGGCAGCTTGATAGCAGCAGGAGCCATTGGCTCCCACTGTCTGTGTCAATGGACGCAGCAGCGGGACTCAGAGGTAAGCACGCATGGGTGCCCCCAGGGATAGCAGCTTTCCCTGGGGGCACCTGCCAAAGAGGAGCGTCGGCGGGGGACTGCAGAAGAAGAGGATCTGGGCTGCTCTGTGCAAAAGCATTGCCCAGAGCAGGTAAGTATAGACAAAGGAAGGTTTAGTAACACTTTAAAAGCAGAAGTGAAGTTTAAAACAAAATATCTTGGGGCGAATGTGAGTTTGTTGGTAGAATGGCTTTTGCATTTATTTTCTGCCAAATATACTATATTTAATTTTTTCTAGCATTTATTATATACTTTTTTTTTTGTTTTTTTTTGTGTAATCCAATACACAGGAACAACAGAAACAATAAGAAAGGATAAATGTTATGATGTGGGGTATAATATTCTGTACAGAGGAATAATTAAATAAACTGAAAAATTCAAATGGACATTGGCAAGTGTGTGGTCTTCCTTGTTTGAAACCCAAACACAATGGGGATGATTTACTAAATGCAAATAGACTGTGCACTCATTTTCCCCAGAGCTTGAGGAATGTGGTGAAGCTTCACTTTGTAAAGAATACCCAATCAGGGGCAAGGTAAATAAAAACCATCATTTTTGCTTTCTCATGATTGGATGATGGAAATCAGCAGAGCTTCGCCACATGCACTAAGCACCGGGGGAAATTAGTGCAACAGCACTTGCAAAGTGTACAATCTATTTGCCTTTAATAAATCAACCCCAGTTTTGGAATAAAGTATAATTTAAAGATACAATTCATATTGTTTTATGTATTGTTGAATGGAAGGGGGAGTAAAGACCAGCAGGAGAGTAGTCAGGGGGTCCCTGGTGGAGTAGAAAGGAAAGGGAAAAGGATGTGCAGAGGTAAGGTGAGGGAAGAAGGCCGGGTGGGAGGTGAGAAGAGGAACGTAGGGAATAGGTCTTAGGCAGAAAGCATACAAACAGTAAAAAAAAAGCCAAAAAAGTAAAAACAGCTATAAATGAGTAACTAGGTAGGTGGGAAATTTAACTTTTCTCTGAAGATGTGTTTGGGGGAAAACACTGGAAGTTACTTAATACCAACATACAAAGAGCATTCAACTAATACAAATATTTCCAGTGTTCTCTTCCAGGGATATCATCCAGTAGGACGATCATCAGGGAATATCTGTAAGTGTTCCTAGCATGATTGGTGAGGCTAAATACGATTAATTATTTCTTCTAGTGATTTTTTTTCTAACTGTACACTGATTGCGGTGCATTTGTAGTGCAGTGAACATTCTTGGCCTACTACAACAGATCAACCAAGTGCCTCAATAATATAATTCTAGATGCATCATCAGTGCCTGAAATAGCGAAGATGCTGGTTTGGAGAAAGAACAGGACAGAGAAGAGTCAGGGAGTGCAGAGCTGTCACCACTGGATGAGGGCAACCTAAGTCTGCAATAACATGCATGAACCAAGAGCCTGGAGAAAGCATGCTAATCAAATCACACAAGAAACCATCATCGGACAGATATGTTTTAATTGTTTGTTTTAATTGATCTTGAGCCTTTGCTGCAAATATAGAAAGTATTATGCAGTGACTGGTCTTGGCTTAAATTCCATCCACGAGTGAGCACTGGGACTATACATGAATCCAAGGTGAAATAATGAGAGCCCTCATAGCTGTGTCTCTATTGCATTGGTGGTCTTCTACAACCTCTCTCAGTATATTGATTATTTGCAACAATGTGCAATGTAAGCATGGCCTTCATAGTTGCACATTATGGCAAGTTCTCCTACAGCCCCCTTTTCACCTTACTCCTAAGATGCAGTGCTAGGCTTTAATCAGCCAATCCCAAGGCCCAGACACCTTCAGCAGAGCAGGTCATTAAGGCTTTGTAAGCTCTGATACTGACCACCATGGAGCTTACACAAAGATTAGGCCCAGGGCTCTGACAGACAAATGGAGCAGTGGAGGTGTGCAGCAATGGTGACTATCAATGGGGAAAAGGAGGTGGTTTAGGGACGGCTATCAAGAGAACCTGTATAAGCATTTCCTTAAGGCTGAGTTCACATTAGTGCGAATTGGATGCAGGTTTTTTATGGAGCCGGTTCACACATCTCACACAGCGGCTTGCACATGAGTCATGTGAGTCTTTGGTTCCGTTTCAGGGCCAAATTCAGGCAAAAATTAGTCCCTGATTCATCCCTGAAACAGAGAACAGGGACGCACCAGACCCCCTACTGTGAGCCACTCTGCACGGAGGTGTGAACCCAGCCTAAAAGTGTATGCAAAAACAAGTGCTGTTTCACCCCCTATTTGTCCTAGTGACCGTTGTCACTGAGACAGAAAATAGGTAAAAATCCTATATATTAGAGTTGAGATACAATTAACTCCTGCACAGCTACACCAATTTCATATAGCACCATGAGACCAATCCAATAAATAGGAATATATCAATTTTAGCGCTGCTGCCGAATCACGTGTCCACATCACATTAAATCATAACATACATCAAAAATAATAATCTGATTCATGCAATGCTGGATTGTTTTTGATGTATGTTACATTTTAGAGTTGTCATAAGAGCAGGAGGTAAGGGAAAATCTTTCAATGGGAAAATGTTTTGGTGACAATCCTCACTTCAAGGAGATTTTCTTAAAATTTCTGCTGCGTCCCCAAGTCAGCAAGTAAGGGGAATCTTTCTAGCTAGACACAGGAAGCAAAATATAACCCAAAATGGATTTTAACCCTTCCTTACTGTTTACATAAAGTATTTACAAAAAAAAAGTTTTGGCTATATGTACTTTAAATAAAATAATACAATTGTACCATAGCTATTGTAATTTTTCCTTTAACCACTTTGGTACAGGGCACTTTCCCCCTTCGTGCCCAAACCGATTTTCAGCAATCAGCGCTGATGCATTTTGAATGACAATTGCACAGCTATGCGACATTCTACCCAAAAGAAAAATTATAATTTTTTTCCCCACAAACAGAGCTTTCTTTTGGTGGTATTTGATCACAACTCTGATTTTTATTTTTTGCCCTACAAATTAAAAGTTGGTTTTCTGTTACAAAACTTTGTAAATAAGTAATTTTTCTCCTTCACTGATGAGGCTGCAGTGGCGAGCACTGATGATACAGTACTGATTGGCACTGATGAGGTGGCACTGATGATGACGCATTTATAGGGGGCACTGAAAAGCAACACTGATGGGCACTGATAGGTGGCACTGATATACAGCACTGTTAGGTGACACTGATGGGCACTCGCAGGCAGCACTGATGGGCACTGATGAGCACTCATAGGTGGCACTGATGGGCACTCATAGGTGGCAATGATAGGTGGCATTGGTGAGCACTTATAGGCAGCACTGATGGGCACTGGTGGGTGGCACTGATAGATGGCACTGATAGGCAGCACTGATTAGGAGGCACTGGCAGGCATCACTGATGGGCACAGGGTGCCATCCCTAGTGGGCACTGATTAGCATCACTCTTGGGCTCTAGTGGGCTTACCTGGTGGTTATGGGTGGGCATCCCTGGTTGTCATGGGTGGGCATCCCTGGTGGTCATGGGAGGGAATTCTCGGGGGCACTGCACTGATAATCAATCAGCACAGACCTCCCTGTCAGGAGAGCAGGCGATCGGCTCTCCACTACTCGCGTCTGTCAGTGCGAGTAGAGGAAAAGCCGATACACAGTTTTCCTATTTATACTGCGATCAGCTGTGATTGGACACAGCCGATCACATGGTAAAGAGCCTCCGTCAGAGGCTCTTTATCTAGATCGGAGATGCGGTGTGTCAGACTGACACACCACACCACCAATCGCCATGCTGTGCGCCCCTGCGGGTGCACGGTCACGACTTATCCTGCTGTGAGTCATATGACACCCAGTCAGGATAACAGAACCACTTTCCAGCCGTCATTTTGAAATATGGCGGGCGGGAAGTGGTTAGGAAACTATAATGCATAATAACAAAGACTTCTAAGGGTGTGGACAGCTTTATATTGATTACAGAACATTAGCAAGAGTTAAATCAACAATACTAAGAACCAACATTGTCTGATATGATGATACAGAATTGGTATACATGTAACACAATATATATATATACGAATATTTTAGAGTTACAGAGGAGTGCAGTGAACAGTGCCTACAGGTCAGAGAATGATGTATAGGATATGCTGTGCTGGCATTCTCTTATCTAACCTCGCTGACTTCACAGAAGACAAATTCGAAATACCTGGGGATGAGTGGAGCGATTTCACTTAACTTGATTCCACAGCATCGAAATTTCATCAAAATTACTCTCAAATTTCACAGTGCGGTCTGCTTAACCACTAAAGGACCGAAAAGATTTTCCCCTGGCCATTTTTTGCGATACGGCACTGCGTCGCTTTAACTGACAATTGTGCAGTGGTGCGACATTGTACAAAAAAAAAATTTGATGCCCTTTTTTCCCACAAAGAGAACTTTCTTTTGGTGGTATTTGATCACGCCTGCGATGATGATTTTGAAAAAAAAAAAAAACATTTTTTTAAATTTTATGCTATAATACATATCCAAAAAAATATAAAAAACAAATTTATTCATCAGTTTAGGCCAATATGTATTCTTCTACATATTTTTGTACACAGCAAGGGGGTCGCCGGCAGACATTGAGCCTGCTATACCACATGCACGAACTGATGTACAGGTAAAGCGGCTGTAAAGGCAGAAGGTTTTTTATCTTAGTGCTTTCTTTGCATTAAGATAAAAACCTTCTGTGTGCAGCAGCCCCCCTCAGCCCCCTTAATACTTACCTGAGGTCCATCTAGATCCAGTGATGTTGCACGAGAGACTTGGCTGTCCGGGACTCTCCCTCCTCATTGGCTGAGACGGCAGTGCAATGTCATTGGCTCCCAACGCTGTCAATCAAAGTCAGTGAGCCAATGAGGAGAGAAAGGGGAATTGACACAAGGAGCTGTGGCTCGGTTCGGGTACCCCCATAGCAAGCTGCTTGCTCTGGGGGCACTTGATAGGAGGGAGAGGACTGAAGAGGGACCAGAGAAGAGGAGGATCTGGGCTGCTCTGTGCAAAACCACTGCACAGAGCAGGTAAGTATAACATGTTTGTTATTTTTAATGAAAAAAAAAGGGACTTTAGTATCACTTTAATGTTACAAATACAGAATATGCCCCCTATCAAATATTCCACCTGAACCCTAACTACTCTCTGTGGCTGCTACTCCATTGTGGACATGCTATATATCAGGTGGACATGTCCATTTGTGCCACAACTTTTTGGTTTGCCCTCTCAAATTGTTATTCTAGAAAGATGTCCTTAAAAACTACCAGCAAACGGTTGTCCACATGGCCATATTAGGTCAATTATGACATGATTATCCCAACCCAGGGCTGTCTTAATGCATGGGCACCCCTGGACACTGCCCAGGAGTCCCAGGTGCATGAAGGCCCCATGATAATCTTACATTACATTGTACTTGCCAACTGTCCCGGATTTGCCATGTCAGTCACACTTTTTACTAAGCTGTCCCAGAATGGCCGCATCCTGGAATCTGTACTTTGCCTTCCTAATCCCAGTATCCCAGTATTGTGCCCTCCTAACCCCCCCCCCCCCCGTACTGTGCCTTTCTGCCTCCCCACCTGTAATGTACCCTTTGTGTTGATTAGCCTTTGATTTATGGCATATTTTCTTATTGTTTAAGATTGATTTTATTGAAAGTACTAATAAATATATGTTTAATTCTATCAACTATTTATACTTTACTTATTGAGAGTAGGTGCGTATATTGGGGCAGGCTGGTAGGGGCCTCAGTGCATTACTTTGCCCAGGGGCCCATGATGCTATTAAGATGGCTCTGTCCCAACCCTTTGTGTATGTAGAGCCCCACCTGCAGCTCATTGGCCCTACACTGACAGACGGCTTTCGGATTTGGATGAACATGGGTTTGGACCGAATCTAGAGCCAAATCCAAGATCACCCTATTAAAAGTATACAATATTTTGTAGCTGAAGTTACTTTAACAGAATGTATCCCTTTTGGATGCTTTAAGATATGTGGCTCAGAAAGCATTGAAGCTAGGGATAACCAGTAGAGTTGAGCGAACCCGAACTGTAAAGTTCGGGTCCGTACTGAACTTTGGGGTGTCCGTGACCCGGACCCGAATCCGGACATTTGAAAAAAAGTTTGGGTTCGGGTTCTGGTATTTGATCCTGCCTGTTGAATAGCTGCAGGGCAGCCAATCAACAAGTGTTTCACTGGTTTGCCCTTAGAAGCCATCACAGCCATGCCTACTAATGGCATGGCTGTGATTGGCCAGTGCATCATGTGACCCAGCCTCTTTATAAGCTATAGTCACTTAGTGCTGCATGTCACATGCTCTCTGGCTAGTGTAGGGAGAGGATCTGTGAGGGACAGATTGCAGATATAATAACATCTCATCCTGCATTACAGAACGATCTGATTCTGGACTAGGTAGAGATTACTACTACTACTGCTTTTAGGGACAGATTGCAGATCTAATAACATCTCATCCTGCATTACAGAACAATCTGACTGGACTAGGTAGAGTCTACTTGTCAGGACCTGGGATTGAACCTGGGACTTCTTCCATGTCTGGCATTGATCCTTCTCACTGAGCTATCTGAGATGCTGGACAGCTCCCTGCCTGATCTGTTGGATATTCTCCAACCCTAGTCCGTCATCTCATCAGCACCTTGTTCGGTTCCCAGCTATTGCTTACCATCGTTTAGGCCTGTTGTTGTCCCTTCTGTTTCGTTCCGTGACCGATTCTTTCGTGTTATTGGACCGTTTCTCCTTCACGTCTCTGTTCCGAATATTTCCTTCAAGTACCCTCCTCGTTCTTCAAGTTCCAAGTGGTCGTTAATTCTGTATTCTGTCCAAACAGATTACCTGGTCCGTCTTATAGGTTGTCTAGTCCGTCCCTCGACAGGTCGTAGAGTCTATCGAGTCACTCTTCCTAGTTACGGTCTGTACCTTCTTCAGGGTCCAAGTTAGGGTCCAGGACTG
>BLSH010490787.1:3231841-3262249 GCA_018402905.1 Glandirana rugosa | reverse complement strand
TATTTAAACTACATGGAATTCCTGACGATGTGGTGTCTGATAGAGGAGTACAGTTTACTTCAAAATTTTGGAAAAATTTTTGCTCTGCCTTTGGTGTAACAGTTAATTTATCTTCTGCTTTTCATCCCCAGTCTAATGGCCAGACCGAGAGGACCAATCAAACATTGGAGCAGTACCTTCGATGTTTTGTCAGCTATCTCCAGGATGACTGGGTGGATTATCTTTGTACAGCAGAGTTTGCTTACAACAATTCTAAACATAGCTCCACTTCTCAAAGTCCTTTTTATTTAAACAACGGGTATCATCCAGTCTTTATTCCTGATCTCCCTATCTCAACTCCAATTCCTTCTGTTACCAACAGATTAACTACTTTGCAGGAGATTCAAGAGAAATTGATTGAAACTTTGAGGGAGGCTCAGGAATGTTACAAGAAGGCTGCTGATAGACATCGCAGAGCAATTCCTACTTTTCATGTGGGTGACAAAGTTTGGTTATCAACCAAAAATTTGAAGGTTCATGTTCCGTCTGCAAAGCTGGGCCAAAAGTTTGTAGGACCATTCAAGATTTCTGCTGAGATCAATCCAGTTACCTTTCGGTTAAAACTTCCTGACAGTATGAAAATTCACCCTGTGTTTCACATATCGCTTCTTAAACCATTTCAGGAAAATCCTTTTTCTGGAAGAATTCTTCCGCCTCCTCCACCAGTTGAGGTACAGGGTGAAGTAGAATTTGTGGTGGAGAAAATTCTTGATTCTAGGATCTTTAGAAACAAGCTACAATATCTGGAAGGATATGGGCCGGAGGAAAATTCTTGGGAACCTGAGGAGAATGTTCATGCCCCTAGATTGACAAGAGAATTCCTCACAAACCAAGTCCTAAGACGTCCAGAGGACGTCCTGAGAGGAGGGGAGTACTGTCAGGACCTGGGATTGAACCTGGGACTTCTTCCATGTCTGGCATTGATCCTTCTCACTGAGCTATCTGAGATGCTGGACAGCTCCCTGCCTGATCTGTTGGATATTCTGCCTGGTCCATTAGACAAACCTGTCTTATGTCTTAATTGCTGGTGAACCTTGAACTTCTTGCTCCTCCCATGAACTCCCTTTATAAGCCTTGTCTCTGCACTTCCTCTTTGCCAGGTTATTGTGCTTTCTTAGCCAGTGCCTTGCTTTGTCTTCCCTGTTGTTGTCCGGATTTGCTACCATTCGTTATTGACCCTTGGCTTGTTCCACGACTACTCTACTGCCTGATCCCAACCTGCAACTACTCGTTACCGACCTTTTGGCTTGATTACTGACCACGCTCCCGTCTGATCCTTATCTGCTCATCCGCTACTGGACCCCAGTTTGCTAACACCCTGGTGGGGCAATCCTGAGGACCGCGACCTGGTACTGGCACGCAGCTAAGTCCATCTCCACCATCAGGAGCTCTGGTGAACACCGGTCGGTACTTAGATTCCGCACCTCAGGTGAGCCTGTGTCATCTGCCAGGGTGATTACGAAACTGCTATAGCAACTGGTCTTCGAGCCTGACGCTTGATCGTGACACTACTGCTTAGAGGGACAGATTATTGTTCTAAAATCATCTTCTAGTTCTATAGGGTCAGGTTCCTGCTGTTGTTGTAAGGGACAGATTATTGTTCTAAAATCTTTTTACTTCCTTTTGCAGCCCTCTAGCACTTTCCAGGACTTTTTTACAGTCATTTTTGTGCCGAAAAGTTCGAGTCCCCATTGACTTCAATGGGGTTCGGGGTCAAGTTCGGGTCAAGTTCGGTACCGAACCCGAACGTTTTTGTGAAGTTCGGCCGAACCCACAGAACCCGAACCTCCAGGTGTTCGCTCAACTCTAATAACCAAGCAACTAGCATGTTTTGAAACAGATCAGCAATGGGAGCTATTTTATTTCTCCTAGTATAGCTGTCTTTGGACGCTACAATTCACAGCCCCCCATAGCAGAGGGTAACTTTCTTGTTGCTGGGAGGCTTGTACAGTTGAACTTAGACTGCATTGTGTGCAATAGCCAGCTTGGTATCCAGAAAGCACTAACAGCACACCATTTAAGGCTACAGTTGTTGCTATGGGCCCAAAACAGTATGGTAACATCTAGTTACCAATATTTTCTGTGCTCTCCCTGTAGCTAATCTCCTCCCCACTATTCACTTGCCATGCCTTGTTCTGCCCTGTGTCTCTGGTGAGGAGGAGAAGACAATCACCAAATAAGTGTAGAGGTTTAGATAAAATTTAATGATAGTAAAGAAAGTCACTTACAAGAGAAGTTTAAAAACAAGCATGTCACGATGTATCTAGGAGGTATCTGCAGTCACTTCTTCTGTAGATTATTCTGAAAACACAAAGATGAAAGGTTTTCTTTTCAGTTCCAGCATCAAGGGGCAGGGACCTGATGTCTCACAGTACAGATCTCAGTAAGGACAGCTGTGAGCCCTGATTGGAGGGAAGGGACACACCCTCTTCATAGAGTACACTGAGAACAAGCACAGCTGTGGATATCAGACAATGGCTGTGTGCTGGAGCTCACCTCCCGGGTCAGTTCTTTAACTCTTGCTGTTGGTAAGAGCTGCCAGAAGTGACTCATGTTGATAACAGAGGAACAAGGCAGCAGAGAGAAATCACACTCAGAGCTTTGGATAGAGACACATATAGAAGGCTGTGCTTTTTTCATATTTCATGCCTGAGGTTAACAACCATTTTAAGGTTTCTATTTTAAGGATTTAAAGAAGTTCTAAATGCAATCACATTACTTTAATTTCTAATTTGTTTTCAAACATTTCAAACCTGGAGGGTTCAGTCAGGCTTTTTCTTGCCCATTTAGTTTACAAGTCTAAACCAGTATTTTTTGCTCAAAAATGACTTAGAACCCCCAAACATTATACATTTTTTTTAGCAGAGACCCTAGGGAATAAAATGGTGATTGTTGAAATTTTTTGTCACATGGTATTTGCACTGCGGCTTTTCAAATGCAATTTTGGTGGAAAAAAATACATTTTATTGAATTAAAAAAAAAAAAAAACACAATATATACCCCCATTTTTTTGCAAAATGTGAAAGAGGATATTACGCCAAGCAAATAGATACCTGAAATGTAACGTTTAAAATTGTGCACGCTTGTGGAATGGCGACAAACTACGGTACTTAAAAATCTCCATAGGCGACGTTTTAAATGCCTTTACAGATTACCTTGTTAGAGTAACAGAGGGGGTCTAGCTCTCAGCCTAACGTTCGTGGCAATACCTCACATGTGTGGTGCGAACGTCTTTTATATATATTGTGCGCAACTTATGTATGCGTTTGCTTTTGTGCGCAAGCATGGTGGGATGGGTGCACTTTCATTTTTTTCTTATTTAATTTACTTTTTATTTTTACACCGTCCCTTTAATTTTTTATTTTTTAATCACTTTTATTCCTACTACAAGTAATGTAAACATCCCTTGTAATAGAAATACGGATGATAGTACCTCCTTTATGGAGAGATCTGGGGTCAAAAAGACCCCAGATCTCTTTTTTACCTTTAAAAGCAAAAGATCAAGAAAAAAGTGATCTTTTGCTTTAAAAAAAATATATATTTACTTACTTAATTTTTACTTACTTAAAGTGGTTGTTAAGCCACTTGTACAGAATGCTCCCATTCCCTCTGTATTAGCACAATAAGTTCCCCTGTGCCTGTGTTATAACATATATACACTTATCTGTATAGATTACACACAGGCTTCCTAGGATCAGTGGTCGTTTTTCTCTTTCCTCAGCTCAGTTTTCCTAAGGGTGGGGACGAGCACTGCTGCTAAGGTCAGCTGGAGAGGAGAGGAGAGAGAGCCATGTGTAGAATGCCATTGTGTTATCTATACAGATAAGAACATTTATGATATAACACCAGTGGCGGCTGGTGAATTTTTAGTGTGGGGGGCGCCATGCCTCGCCCCTCCTTTTTGACCAATCCTACTTCTCATAAGCTCCACTTCTTATAGAATCCACCCACTTTGTCCCCTGTATTACACATATTGTGTCAGGAGTATACAGCTCAGCATCAAAGGTGGTGTATATTGCAGCTAGTAACACAGTATGCAGCCAGTACTGTAGCTAGAACACAGGGACAGGGAGCCAGTACACAGGTATTGTAGCCAGAACACAGGTAGCCAGTACACAGGTATTGTAGCCAGTACACAGGTAGCCAGTACACAGGTATTGTAGCCAGAACACAGAGACAGGTAGCCAGTACACAGGTATTGTAGGCAGAACACAGGGGCAGGTAACCAGTACACAGGGACAGGGAGCCATTACACAGGTATTGTAGCCAGAACACAGGTATTGTAGCCAGAACACAGGGACAGGTAGCCAGTACACAGGGGACAGGGACAGGGAGCCATTACACAGGTATTGTAGCCAGAACACAGGTATTGTAGCCATTACACAGTGGACAGGGGCTCAGCCATTACACAGGTATTGTAGCCATTACACAGGTATTGTAGCCAGAACACAGGTATTGTAGCCAGAACACAGGTATTGTAGACATTACACAGGGACAGGGAACCATTACACAGGTATTGTAGCCAGAACACAGGTATTGTAGCCATTACACAGGGACTCAGCCATTACACGGGTATTGTAGCCAGAACACAGGTATTGTAGCCAGAACACAGGGACAATGAGCCATTACACAGGTATTGTAGCCATTACGCAGGGGACAGGGACTCAGCCATTACACAGGTATTGTAGCCATTACACAGGTATTGTAGCCATTACACAGGTATTGTAGCCAGAACACAGGAATTGTAGCCATTACACAGGGACAGGGGCCATTGCACAGGGAGCCATTACACAGGCACAGGGAGCCATTACACAGGGACAGGGAGCCATTACACAGGCACAAGGGGCCATTACACAGGCACAGGGAGCCATTACAAAGGGACAGAGATCCATAACACAGGGACAGGGAGCCATTACACAAGCACAAGGAGCCATTACACAGGCACAGGGATCCATTACACAGGGACAGGGAGTCACTACACAGCAGCACAGTACCTCTTCTCCTCGTCTCCTCAAGTCAGCCGCTCTGGACCCGCCCCCACCCACAGCACAGTGACAAGCCAATCACTGGCAGTCACTGGCTCAGAGCAGCCAATCAGTCTATGTATGTGTGCTAGTTCAGCACACACACATAGACTTTTAGGACTAACCAAAAGGCTCACTACTTGCTATCAGCTGACAGCAAGGAGCCGAAGAAAAAAAAAGTCAATATACTGGCGCCTCCCTTAGGGGGTTGGGCTAACTTTTTTTGTTTTCTTCTTCTTCCCAGCGGGGAGGCAGCGCCCAAGAGCCCCTTATTGACCAACCACCGCTGTATAACACAGACGCAGGCAAACTTCTTGTTCTAATACAGAGGGCATAGGGGCTTTAAAAGTTAATTATGAGAGCAGAGAAAAGACTCTACGTACTGATAGTGTCACGGTCCTAGTGGTAGAGTCTGACTTATGCAGGGAACAACCACTTTTGCGCACCCGATTCAGGGACCCCTGGTAGAGTAGACAGGAAGTCCCAGAGTGCGGGATGGCACAAGGGCTGGATGGTCACTGGTGGTGGTGTGAAACTCCAGGTGGTCGTGCAGGTCAGAAGGGTGGTCGTGCAGGCTGGTTCGGCAACTGGTGGGCTGTGCAGTACAAGGGATCAGGCAAGAGAGTGGTCAAAGTCCAAGCAAAGGTTTGTTAACAGACTGGCAGCAGAGGTACAGAGACAATCGGATGGTCGTGGATAACCGGGGTCGTGCAGGCAGATAATCAGCAAGTCAGGTCAAGCCGGGTCGGATCAGGAAAACAGGTGATGAACACAGGAACAAGTCACAGGAACAGAGCTGGGGCTCACAGGTATCAGACGCTGTAGAATGGATAGCACCTGCTGACATTTGGCGTTGTTTCCTGCGCGTGCACAGGCGCGCAAACGCGCATAGACATGCGCACAGGCACAATAGGTGCCTGTGTCATGACCTATAGTCTGTCCAGGAAGTTAGTAAGAAGCTATGGATATGTTTGGAAACATGGATGAGGACAAGTGAAGTAAGTGTCTGTAGTTTTAATGGAAAGCTTTGATATTTTTGCAAAAAAAGTACATGGATGCTGTGTTGGTACAAAGGGGAGCTGGAATTTAGAAAAAAAGGTGAAAAAAGATGAACTTATCCTTTAATTATTTACCAGCCTGGACCAGAAGCGACTTCATGACTCTTAATCGATTACTTACTCTTTGATCGCCTAATGGAGGAGATGGTCACACACCAGCGAGCGGTGGGGGAGGGGGGAAGTCCCCTCTCGCCGCTTCGAAAAGTATTCTGGGACTGCTTTCATGAGAAAGCCAGTCGCTAGCTGCAAAATCAAAACCAGGATTATGGCTGATAGCTCCAGCCATAACTCCTGTAAACCACTTGCAAACCGCAATGTATATACACGTATTGTGGTCAGCACGCGGTTAAAATAATACCATGAAGGTGGTTGTTTAGGTACTTTCTGCTACGGGGTCATAATGCTATATCCCTGTGCACAGCTCAGACTAAGGCCACTTTCACACTGAAGCGGTGGGTCCATTGGCGGTAAAGCGCCGCTAGTTTTAGCGGTGCTTTACCGCTGCTTAAGCAGCGATTTGCAGCTGCTAGCGGGGCGCTTTTAACTCCCCAGAAGGGGTTAAAAGGGGATTAAAAGTGCTTGTGTTGCGGTGCTTTCGAAGTGCCTGAAAGATGCTAGCCATTCATTCCAATGGCAGGGGCGGTTTAGGAGCGCTGTATACACCGCTCCCGCACCGCCCCAAAGATGCTGCTTGCAGGACTTTTTGTCCCGTCCTGCAAGCGCATCACCCCAGTATGGAAGCACTCAGGCTTTCACACTGGGGAGGATTGAGAGGCAGATTTCAGGTGCTTTTCAGGCGCCTGAAATCCACCCCAGTGTGAAAGAGGTCTAATGAGAAAGTCTGGCTACCAGGTAAGTTGTGGACCTAGGAATGGATGCAGTTGTTTGCCTATACATATACTTTAAACGTAAAACATAAAAAAATATGTGTGTGTGTGTGTCAAATGTATTTTTGTGCTGGACTGTCTATAAATCTGGGAATTGCTGCCAAAGTGGTAGCCTCATGATGGGACCTCGTTAGAACTATCAATTAACGCAGCATCATAAACAGCCAATTCAAGATGTCATTTAAGTGGGTATGAAACTGCGATTCACAGCATAAAAAGAAGTATTTTAAATTCCGGTCCATTCACTGTTTAAAAATGGGTAAGTTCCTACTGTTCCCTGCACTTCAATCACAGTGTGACCTGGTTCCTTCATGTCATTTTCTCCCTATGGTGAAGGAAAATTGCTGCTGTACTGATTACATTGTTATGTTAGGTATTACGCTATATAGATTTTCTGCACCAAGCGTCTCTGTACCACATTTTATTATTGTCAGTCATCCACGTATTTGTGTCTATAACTGCAGCTGTAATTTAACATTCTCTTTCTGTTTGATCATTTTTTACGCACAATTATTTTCAGACACTTTTTTTATAAGTAAAAGTAATGTAATTAAACAACAAAAAAAGCCTTTTCTTTCTTTGTATTATGCCTTTCTTTAGGTTTTCACAGCAAGGGAGAAAGCACTCAAAGGAGAGAAATGACTGAGCTTCAGAAAATATCAGATCCCCCATGGGATGACAGATGACTTCTCATTAACCCTGAATTCTAGTTAGCTGAAAAATCTGGCATTTGGGCCAGCATGGCTGTTCTTGTACACAAAGCCATTTGTAGATGTGCAGTCACCTGAAGTTAGGTATGTAGCAGTTTTAAGAGGCAAGAGAGAGGAAGAGCTCAGCATCGTAATTGTACTAAGTGCTCTTGCACATGCATGTTCAACAACTGTTGGTGTAATTCCTCCACCCAGACACCCCAGGTGTCATTGACATGAATGGCTGTGTGCTGCTGTACTCGTGTTATCATAAGCAAGTGTACAGGAGTATGCAAAAAAATAGAATATTTACAATTTTTTTGCATACATCTGTACTCTGAACTGGTGCTGATGATAGCCCCTCCATATACATTAGTACAGCAACATGCAGCCATTTATGTCAACAGCAAGCTCTGCAACTGGACTGCATGGGTAAAGGAAATACACCAGCAGTACACTTAGCCCAGGTTCACACTTGTGCGATGCGGGAGCCAGTGCGATTCCAGTGCCGGTTCCCGCATCGCATTCCCCTCGCAGGCAGTTCACACTGCCCTCTGCAAACCGCTGTGGGTGTCAATACAATGTTAATGACAGCCCAGATCGATTCACAGATCGCAGTGCGAACTATGGATTCGGACAGGAATATGATCGCATGGGTGAGAACACCCATGCGATCCGATTCCAGTGCGGGGAAAAACAAATCCCTGCACCTTTTTCTGTGTGAATCCAATGCGAGTTCAGCCATACAACTGTATGGCTGAACTTGCACTGCACAGACATCGCATGTGATCGGCACCGACACCTTTGAATTAGCCATGTGCAAACCATGTCTTCAGAACCATGTAAGCTTATGTAAGGCTGGCCGTAGAAGAAGCAAATTTCTTTCCTGCAAAAGAAATTTGGTTGATTCCCCCATAAACACAGCCAGTGTGTGCACCTCAAAGCTCAAGCACATATATGTGTGTGCATGTTTATATATAATGACAGTGTCAGCAGGGCGGAGATTGGTGTCAGTAGGGCAGTGGACAGTGTCAGTAGGGCAGAGATTGGTGTCAGTAGGGCAGTGGATGGTGTCAATAGTATTTATTTGTATTATTTTATTTTTTATTATTTTTTTTTTACAAATTTTTTAAGAGCCCTGTTAGGGGGCTTTGGTGAAATATCAGGGGTTTAAACAGGGGGAATCTGCCCATACATGGTTTGAATCTCGAGCGGTTCCTGCTGAACTGGCTGAGATTTGAACCCTCTATGGCCGGCTTATGTCATCGTTGTTTCCTAGTAGCCTCTGTGTAAAATCAAAGAATGAATGAATGCATCCATTCATTCCAACATTCCAAAGAATGCATATTTAATATTAAAGCAAAAGTTGTTTAATATTTTGATAAAAGTAAAGATGAATGAAAAACATATGTTATATAATCCAGTGTGATTTATTGTTTGCCAATTAAAATAAAGGGGCAAAAGAAATGTATTGTCAGCATATGTGCCTATGGATTTACTATAGCGAGTTAAAGTACATGTAAACCTTAAGGGATAAGTTCACCTTTTGTAACATGTTACATGTTATACCCATATTCAGGGTGAAACATGTTACAAACGGACCCCGCTCTCCCCCAATCCCCTGCTTGGACAGCTAGCGGGGATCTTCTGCCCCCACTAGCTGTCAAATCGCATGCCAAATCATGTCAGTGTGAACCAGGGCACAACTGTGGATAAGGTTATACAATCCCTTCATCAAGTGAACACGCCACCACCACAATAGGTTAGACTCTTACCAGAGAGCCTGGACCCTTTAATTACGAAGGGTCAAACAGGCTTGATGAATATGTCCTGGTGGGGGTCATCAGCAGGGGATATACAACAGAACCACGTCAGGAACAGCTCAAGAGCATCCAGGGGACTCCACCCAAACGACGATCATGTAGTCAGATCCAAATAAAACATAAAACGCTGGATAGTGTAAACCCTCTAAAGGGTTGCATTTAATATAAAGAATTGCACTTACATGTATCCATAGTAAAAACAGCATTGCATTGTAAAAAAGGAAGGTGGCCGCCACAGAGCATCCAAACTTGTAAAATGTGCAATAGCAGGAACATACAGCTCAGCCTGACCGGTTTCGTCTACAAAAGGACTTCTTCTGGGACATGAGCATTATTTCCTGCCATCGCACTAAATAAGGCCTCACTTTCATCTCTGCAGCCTGGGTGAGGGGAAAGGATGACAACCAAGCCTCACTTTCACATTAGAAGGAAAAAGCTCATGTCTCATTCAGATTTAGACAAGACAGAGCAGGATAGTGAAACAAAACAGCCCCACCCAAACTTGACTTGAGTGTCTCCAAGGGAAGGAAACAAGGTACTTCTGCATCCAGAAGCAATGTTGACACCCCGCATTTGACTGTAGTATAAATAAATTCCATATATTAAATTAAAATGGCTGCAATTATGAATGTTCGGCTACATTCATAAATATAAAATACACAAAAACAAAATATATGAAAACTTATCTAAACAAATTATAAAAATGTACACATATCTATATATATGATTTCCCACAAAGGGGATAAATAAATACCAATACCAGCATTGATTAATTAACGTATAAATAACCATATGGCAATAACAGTAGTGCCACGCTAGCCCTGATTATATAAAGTGCTATAGACAAACAATAATTATATAAAGTGCTTAAATGCAAACAATTAACATTAATGAAAAAACACACAATTTCCTTTAATATGCATCCATTGGTGAACTATTCAGCCCTGGAAGGATTAACCTCCTTCCTGTCCAGAGCACTTTTTGTGATACGGCACTGCTTTAAATGACAATTGAGCGGTTGTGTGACATTATACCCAAACAAAATTGATGTCCTTTTTTTCCCCACAAATAGAGTTTTTTTTTGGTGGTATTTGGTCACTTCTGCATTTTTATTTTTTGCGATATAAACAAATAATTGCGACAATTTAAAAAAAAACAATATTTTTTACTTTTTTCTATAATAAATATGCAAAAAAATGTAGAAAAACAAATTTCTTCCACATATTTTTGGTAAAAAAAATCGCAATAAATTTATATTGATTGGTTATAGTGTCTACAGACTATGGGAAAAGATTTATGCCATTTTTATTATTTTTTTGTTTTTTTACTAGTAACGGCAGTGATCTGTGATTTTTAACGGGACAGTGATCAGTGTAAAAAATAGCCACTGATTACTGTGTAAATGTTACTGGCAGGGAAGGGGTTAACACTAGGGCGTTAAATGTGTTCCCTCTGTGATGTTTCTAACTGTATGGGGTCTGGGATGACTGGGGGAGGAGAGAGATCGTTGTTCCCTATCAATGGGAACAGACGATCACTCTCAACTCCCCTGCCAGAATGGGGATCTGCTTTGTTTACACTCGCAGGTCCCTGTTCTGCCTGTCTCAGGAGCGATCGTGGGTAGCTGGTGACATCAAGTCCACCCCACCCGCTGATTGGCTCCCCCAATAGTCAGTGAGCACACGCGCGCACCCACACCACACACTCCCGTGCCGCAGTCACCGTACAGCTACGCCGATTTGCGGGAACGAGCCAACCTGCTGCCATATAATGACAGCGGCCATTCGGCAAGTGGTTAATAATGCATCAGTGCATAGTGAAAACAAACGCATGTAGCAATGAATGTCCTTTTTTACACTTAAAATAGTGTCATAAAAAACAATGTTTAAAATTCATCCAGCGCTTTGGTATTCCAAAAAGTGATCCGTGCTTCAGTGTTCCTTATATACACACTAGTGACAACACTCTTGCGCTCCCCCCCTTTAGTAATCTCCTCACCTCAGGGTGTGTAACCTCACAATTAAGTTTGGTCAATAGACGCTGTTGAGCCACCCCTGGGCTCACTTATCAAGGAATGTCCAAGCTCCTGTGCTACTCCTCAGACCAGTCTCCTCCATACATGCAGGGAAAAAACAATCTAATAGTGCCTGAATTCGCCTCCAAAATAGGCACTTACATTCTCAAGGTGCTTGTAGTGCACCAATATATAGCACGCAATTTTATTTAGCGACCATCAGATAAAAAGCCACACAGTTGCGATCTGTCAGCTGCTCCACACTCCTTGTGATGTTGCTGCATTCACCGTCCTCTCCCTTCCCCTTTTTATGACACTATTTTAAGTGTAAAAGAGGGCAATCTTTGCTGCATGCCTTTATTTCCACTATGCACTAATGCATTATTAATAATTCACCAAAGGATGCACATTGAAGGAAAATTGTGTGTTTTTTCATTTATGTTAATTGTTTGCATTTAAGCACTTTATATAATTATTGTTTGCATACAGCACTTTATAATTATTGTTTGCATATAGCACTTTATACAATCAGGGCTAGCCAGCACTACTGTTATTGCCATTTAATTTTTGCACATGTATATGAGACTGTGAACAGTGCCAGCACCTGGCTTTTATTTAAAATTATTTTTTGTATTAGCACAATTGGAGTGAATACACACGGTAGCTCTCGGGCCTTCCACATTTATACTATAGGTATAAATAACCATATGATAAGAAAAAAATATATATAAATATTGCAAATGTAAAATTCAGGAATTATCTATGAAGCTATTGACATCCTACATTTAATCCATGTGCATTATTCCCTGTCATCGAACTCAATAAGGAACCTTGAGGTTCAAGCCACACTTTCGTCTCTGTAATTTGAGTGAGGGGAAAGGACAACAACCAAGCCTGACTTTCACATTAAAAGGAAAAAGCTCACATCTCATTGAGATTGAGACAAGACAGAGCAGTGAAGTAAAACAAACGAGCCCCACCCAAATTTGAATGTCCCCAAGGGAAGGAAACAAGGTACTTCTGCACCCAGAAACAACGTTAGCACCTCCCAATATGACTGTAATATAAATAAATTCCATATTATTATATTAAAATGACTGTAACTATAAATGATCGGCTACATTCATAAATATAATAAATATGCTGTATGCTTACAAAAAGACATTATGTAAATATTGCAAATGGAAAAGTTAGGAATAATCTATAAAACTATTGTCATCCCAATATACATTTACTCCATGTGGGATGTAACTCTTAAGGATATAAATCCATTTGATCTCCATCCTTGACAATTTCTTAGCCTTATAACTCCTCCTCCAATGGGGAACAGAATGGTCTATCCCCATGAAAAGAGTACCAGAGGAGTCTCTGCTGTGTACCAGGTCATAGTGACACCAAACATTGTGCTTAGGTTATCCTTTACAGATATTAGCAATGTGTTTGTTTAGTCTAACGTTCAACGCACGGGTGGCCTGCCCCACATATTGTAACCCACAGGGGCATTGGAGCAGGTATACTATGTGTGTGGTGCTACATGGAATTAAAATGTTTGACCGTATAGTTCTTTGAGGTGATGTTGGACGAGAAGTCACAGATTTTTCTAGTGTTACATTTATTAAGATTGCATACCTGCCATTTCCCACAGTTAAAATATCCAGTGAGATGATGGAAAAAGGTTGGTCTGGATGGAGGATCTATAATATTAACTGCAACTTTGTCTTTTAGGGAGGGCTACTAAAAACAACCCTAAAAATAACTGATGGTTTCGAGGGGAGAAGGGGGCCCAAAACCCTATCATTTTGTAAAATATACCAGTGTTTTTGCATTATATTTTTAACAACATAGTGTTGAAATGAGTATGTTGTGATCAAAGAGAAACCAAAATTATTCTGGCTCTCATTATTTGCAGGTTTATCAAACAATAGTTCCTCCCTATCCATATTCCTAACCAAATTCAATGTGGATCCAAGGAGGAGGGATCATACCCCTTCTCCCTGAACCTCTGAATCAAAACCTGAGATTGAACAAAGTCTGCTAAGTTGGAACAATTACGTCTAATGCGGAGAAGCTGACTTTTGGGGACTCCATTTAGCCAAGGTTGATGGTGGCAGCTGTCTTTCGAAATATATGCATTACGATCTGTACTTTTAAAAAAAATTAGATGTATTGAGATTTCCTCCCTCCACCTTAATGGTGAGGTCCAAAAAATGAATCTCTCTTTGGCTCATCTCATAATTTAGCTTAATCCCTCTTTTGTTCAGATTCAATGTTGACAAAAATTCAGTTAAGGAGGCAGAGTCACCCTTCTACAGGAGGAGGATGTCATCTATATAGCGGGCCTAAAGGGCTAATTCCTGCCTGGGTCGGGCATAGACGAAATCCCCCTCCCACTTAGCCATAAAAAGGTTTGCCACACAAGGGGCATATTTAGCTCCGTCTCCTTAACTGAAATTTTGTCAACATTGAATCTGAACGACAGGAAAAAATGGGAAGAAGTCCTTTTATCAATGAACCCGGCCTGGCTGAGCTGTACTGTTTGTTTCTGCTAACGCACATTTTACAAGTTTGAATGCTCTGTGGCAGTCGCCTTCCTTTTTTTACCATGCAATACTGTTTTTACTATGGATACATGTAAGTGCAATACTTTATATTAAATGCAACTCTTAAGAGGTTTTACACTATCCAGCATTTTATGTTTTATTTGGATCTGATTACACAATCGTCGTTTGGGTGGAGTTCTCTGGATGCTCTGGAGCTGTTCCTGATGTGGTTCTTTTGTATATCCCCTGCTGATGACCCCCACTGGGACATATTTATCCAGCCTGTTTGACCCTTCATAATTAAAGGGTCCAGGCTCTCTGGTAAGGGTCCAACTTATTGTGGTGGTGGTGTGTTCACTTGGTGAAGGGATTGGATAACCTTATCCACAGTTGAATCATGGAGTTTGCCATTTGACCATTATGGTCCATTTGAGAGACTGATTTTATGGACTGTTTATTTATCTTTAAAAATAAATGTTTTCAGTATTTTTAATATCAATCACCTTAGCGCAACACGCTTTTATTTTGTTTCTTGTTTTTTGTGGTAATATCTCACATTTGGGATGCACCTTTTTTCACACTGAATAATCTTTTCATATGTGCAGCACTATTTTTGTATTTATTTTCTAATTAAATTAAAGTGGATGTAAACCCGATTCATGAAATTTAAGCTGGGCACATATATCTGCAGTGTTTTGTTATCTCTCTCCAAAGCACTATGTCCCGTAGCTCTCTCCTGCCCCGTTTTTCTGTTATCAGCCTGATAGCTCCTGACAGTTTTTCTGTCATGTGATAAAAGCAGCCGGAGTTTTGTGTTGGAGAGGCAGCTATAAATATATTAGCACAGTGCTGAATGATTCAACAAACAGAGAGTCCCTACCAATGAGGAGAGGGGGTGTGTGCCTTTCCTCCAATCAGCTATCTTGGCTGTATGCCCAGGCTTTACTGCAGTGTGGAACAGGAAGAGAAAATCTCCTAACAGGATGTGCACTTTCTAAAGGATATATACAGCTGAAGACAGCAGATATACATGTAAAACGTATATAGGGAGATTTGTTTCATCCCTGTGTATCATCTGAGGCTGTTCACTTCATGGGCTATATATGAGGGTTTACATCCACTTTAAAGTCCCAGTCCCCTTGTCTATATCGATCCGCTGAGGCATGTAACTGCTGGGAACCGAAGCACAAGGATTACTTCACCAGGACTATTTGATGAATTTCCGGCACAGGTGAAGTAATCCTTGTGCTGCGGTTCCCAGCAAATATATGCCCCGGCGGATTGATATAGACATGGAGGTCTGGAGCACTGCATAAGGATTACTGTTGTCAGATACAGTATCTCACAAAAGTGAGTACACCCCTCACATTTTTGTAAATATTTTATTATATCTTTTCATGTGACAACACTGAAGAAATGACACTTTGCTACAATGTAAAGTAGTGAGTGTACAGCTTGTATAACAGTGTAAATTGTTCTGTCCCCTCAAAATAACTCAACACACAGCCATTGATGTCTAAACCACTGGCAACAAAAGTGAGTATACCCCTGAGTGAAAATGTCCAAATTGGGCCCAAAGTGTCAATATTTTGTGTGGCCACCATTATTTTCTAGCACTGCCTTAACCCTCTTGGGCATGGAGTTCACCAGAGCTTCACAGGTTGCCACTGGAGTCCTCTTCCACTCCTCCATGACGACATCAGTAAGCTTGTGTATGTTAGAGACCTTGCGCTCCTCCACCTTCCATTTGAGGATGCCCCACAAATGCTTAACAGGGTTTAGGTCTGGAGACATGCTTGGCCAGTCCATCACCTTTACCCTCAGCTTCTTTAGCAAGGCAGTGGTTGTCTTGGAGGTGTGTTTGGGATTGTTATCATGTTGGAATATTGCCCTGTGGCCCAGTCTCTGAAGGTAGGGGATCATGCTCTGCTTAAGTATATAACAGTACATATTGGCATTCATGGTTCCCTCAATGAACTGTAGCTCCCCAGTTCCGACAGCACTTATGCAGCCCCAGACCATGACACTCCCACCACCATGCTTGACTGTAGGCAAGACACACTTGTCTTTGTACTCCTCACCTGGTTGCAGCCACACACGCTTGACACCATCTGAACCAAATAAGTTTATCTTGGTTTCAGTAATCCATGTTCTTAGTCTGCTTGTCTTCAGCAAACTGTTTGCTGGCTTTCTTGTGCATTATCTTTAGAAGAGGCTTCTTTCTGGGACGACAGCCATGCAGACCAATTTGATGCAGTGTACAGCTTATGGTCTGAGCACTGACAGGATGACCCCCACCCCTTCAACTTCTGCAGCAATGCTGGCAGCACTCATACGTCTATTTCCCAAAGACAACCTCTGGATATGACACTGAGCACATGCACTCAGCTTCTTTGGTTGACCATGTCAAGGCCTGTTCTGAGTGGAACCTGTCCTGTTACACCACTGTATGGTCTTGGCCACCATGCTACAGCTCAGTTTCAGGGTCTTGGCAATCTTCTTATAGCCTAGGCCATCTTTATGTAGAGCAACAATTATGTTTTTCAGATTCTAAGAGAGTTCTTTGCCATGTGGTGCCACGTTGAACTTCCAGTGACCAGTATGAGAGATTGAGAGCGATAACACCAAGTTTAACACACCTGCTCCCCATTCACACCTGAAACCTTGTAACACTAAAGAGTCACATGACACAGAGGAGGGAAAATGGAACATTTTCACTTAGTGGTGTACTCACTTTTGTTGCCAGCGGTTTAGACATTAAAGGCTGTGTGCTGAATTGTTTTGAGGGGACAGCAAATTTACACTGTTATACAAGCTGTACGCTCACTACTTTGCATTGTAGCAAAGTATAATTTCTTCAGTGTTGTCACATGAAAATATATAATAAAATATTTAGAAAAATGTGAGGGGTGTACTCACTTTTGTGAGATACTGTAAGCAGTAACTAATTCTGTTCCTTCCCCCGACCCCCAGCTGCCACATTCTGGGCATAATCATTTCCTGGTAACCTTGTTGTTACCTTAGGAGTGTTTCAAAGTAATAACTTGACCAGGAGGTCAGGAGTTAATGAGGAGTTGCTGCCTTGCTTGTGTGTGAGCTGGTAAGATGAGGAGGGGGTGTGCATGATGGACAAAATCTGAACTCAGGGGCTACCTGTGTGCATCTGTGAGGGCCAGTGAACCTGGGGCAAGGGGGACAGGATGGACAGATGTGCACAGGGGCTGCCTGTGACTGTATGTGGGACAGTGATGTTTACCCTCTGCATTACATACTACTGACATTTGCCTTACTTTCCACTGACCTCTGCCCACTTCCTTACTTATTACTTACCTCTGTCTTACTACTGACCTCTGCCTTCTGCTTTTTTTCATGCCCCGGCAGATTGATATAGAAGCAGAGGTCGGGACTCTGATTTATTTGTTGGAACCGCCGCATAAGGATTACTTCGATGCTGCCTGATAAGCATTAACTAGTCCTGTCAAGGTGCTTGTACAACTTCTGCATCCTTTGTTACCCTAGAAACTTTTGGTTCACACCAATGCATCTTTAGTGCATTTTCAGTTTTGCAGAAACACACTATAGTCCATTTAACATGGTTTCCTATGGGTCACATTCACATCTGTGCATTTTATGGAAAGGGTCGGGGACTTTTTCTGGTTTTTGGTTCCATAGACTTCAATTAATCAAAAACGTGCATTGAAAAATGTAAAATGCACCTGGAATATGCAAACTGCAACCTGCATAGGTGTGAACCAGGCCTTAGGGAATGCCAGGTTCACTTTAAAGCCCAACTCCAGCTTCTTTTCTTGTGACCTGGAAAGAATGTGTGGTCCGCTCAGGCTCGGTAGAGAGGGGATATGTGAACGGTGCATCCGCAGCTGCTGTGAAAGTGCTGACAGGGTATGGAGCCCGTCCTGGCTCCTGCAAGGGATCAAGAAAGTAAGGGGTAGGCCATGGAAGTCACACATCTAAGATGTCCTAGAGAGGTGAATATAGTGGCAACATCAGCCTGGACTCCAAACAGGTCATGCCCCCAACACGTTTCACCCCCCCCCGGAGCTTAGTCATGGGGAACTTATTTTCCTCTTCCTCTTCTTTTGCTCTTTTCTTTTTCCAGCTACTTTTCTTCCCTGTCCTATTTTTTCTTGATGTCCATCTCCAGTAATGTGCTGTACATTAGCAAATATACTGTTCAAGGAAGGCAAAGCACTAACAGCTGGTGCCCCATAAACGACAAGGCTACATTCACATTGGTGATTAGGGCTGGTGTGAATAGTAGTTAGTGGCAGATATCAGAGATTCCAGATGAGGCTCTCAGCAGCTAGGTGCAGCCGCAGGCCTCCTATAATGAAGTTTTGCCAGCGGCCACAACTATTTGCGCCTGTCTGCACAGCCAGTGATTACTTGTGCTGATCGCTGCCAGTTGCACTTTGTGTTCTTCCAGCAGTGATCGCTGCATTTAATCACTGGCTATGCGAAGAGATGTGAATAGCTGTGGCCACTGGCCAACTGTCATTATAGTGAAGGAGGCTAGCAGCCACACCTAGCTGCTGAAAGCTGCATCAGTAACCATTGCTACAATTCACACCAGCCCTAATCATCGGTTTGAAAGTAGCCTAAATAGCTCTTTTCCTTCCCCCAGCCCCCAGCAAAGCAGATGGGGCCCAGGAAAGTTTTTATTTGTAATTGTTGCAGACCATGAGGTTACTCAGCAATGTCCCAAAGTAAACATTAATAGTTCTGTTCCTGTCCCCAGTTCCCTGCTGAATTGACAGAAAATACTGGAATGGCTGAACTCATTTACACATGTGGTGCCCTCTGAAGAGCAATCCACATCATGTGTCCACTCCCATACTGATGCCGTCCACTACTCTACTTATACCATCCAATGCCCTACTGACATTGCCCACCGCTGTTCTGACTGACGCTGTCCACTTTTAAGGTAGGCTAAGTTCACATTTTTACAGTGACATTTGTTTTTTTATTCTAAAAATATTTTGCTTTTGTTTTATTTAACCATGGCACTTTAAGCCCCTCCTACTGTTAACGCAATTTGGACACACCCATTGTTCTCCATGGCGCGCATAGCGTGCCACATTGCTACTCTCCTTGGGGTACCCAACAGTGCCCCACGTCTTTTACAATCCTATAGTGTACACTACAAATAAAAAAATAGCTGTGGGACACTAAAGTGTTCGGGACAGAGTGTCACCATCCTGTAATAGGAAGTGCCTGCACAAGGACTTTCATGGCTCGGTATTATAATGAAAACTGCAGATTAAGGCTGGGTTCACACCATTGTGAATTGGATGTGGGTTCCCCGCATCCAATTCGCAACAGCGGAAGATTTTGACCGGCTGGCTCTCTACGGAGCTGGTTCACATATCTCCGCTGTGGCTCCGGTGTGAATTTGTGGCTGAATTCGGACCTGAAACAGACCAAAAGACGCACAGGGCGTGCGTCTTTTGGTCTGTTTCAGGTCTGAATTCAGCCAAAAATTCGGGCTGAAATCGGACCTGAAATGGTGAGCCAGGACGCACCGGACCCCAAGTGAGAACCGCATGCAAACATGGTGTGAACCCAGCCTTAGAAATAATATAATACCCATGATGTACAAGGTCTATGTGAGATTTTAGTGATTACATGTGCTTAAAATAGGTTTATAATAATTATGTAAGTGAGATTAGAAGACATATTATATTATAATGCACCCAGATATGCAGACACACATGCATATTCTTGAATGTTTATCTTCTTTCATTTTAATATCTTTTTTAGTTGAACATTCAGGTCTATTTAATAACACATTGCAAAGAGCAAAAATGTTACACAAAGTGCAGTAAAATCAACTTCGCCTTTTGTTATTAAGAATTGAGGAATGGAGATTGTTTACTGTTCTGGGTTAGCAAAATGTGCACATTGCTCTGTTCCTCCCTTACAGTATATACAAAAAAGAATTATCTGTTACAATTTGACGCGGTTTAAGTGCAAGACTGCACTGTGCCTATCTAAGCCTTAAAAGCCTACAAGTAGACCACTTCAAAACTTTTGTAGTTTCCTATTTTTCAGTTTTTTAAGGATCTTCACCATAATCCTCTTTCGGTGTGCTTTTATTTCAGAAAAAAATACATGTTGGAAAGAGCATTTTTATTTCAAGCTACAGCATTAAGCATAGATATACTCTCAGGCTAGAATCTCAGAAATTTAACAAGGGTGCACAAAAAGCGAAATAGAAGTACAAAGTAAAAGTAATTGATACCAATCAGTCTGATCTCTGCAAAAATGATTTCTTATTGGTTGTTGGTGTTAGCATATCTATATATTTTGCTTTCGTAGTGGTATAGAGATGCATCAATTTAGGAACCAAGAAATACACAGAATATATTTTGTAATTCTGAATGTAAGGTTTGATTATGAATAGACATCACTAGAAGTGCCTTGAACAAATGGCAGCAGTTTCCAAACTGCAGCCCTTTGCTTGCCTTTATCTGGCCCTTGGGGAATTATTCCATACAATGACACTAACACTGGGGCATAATTCCTGTCGCAGACACCAACAATGGGGCACAATGCTGTCCATTGACACCAATGATGGGGCACAATTCATTCCATTGACACCAGTGATGGGGCATAATTCCTTCCATTGACACCAAGGATGGGGAACTATTCCTCCAACTGATTACAACAATGGGTAACTATTCCATCCAGATACCCCAGTGTTGGGGTCCCACGGGTTATCTTCAAATTTAGCCCTGGGGCCATGTGACAATACCTGAATACAGACACCGAAGGGTCTTGTCATAACTAAGTAGTTTGCCTGGTTTTCAGGGCTTGCTCTGCACATCAAAAACCAACTAGGTCTTTCTGAGGCACTGGTTACCCGACCCGGGTCCACTAGTACACCCAGAGCTGTGGCAGACACACCCGGATCATGGCAAGGCACAGATCATACTCTGCCATTCCCCAGTAGCTTACCATGACCAGGGCCATGAAGGAAAATGCAGCTATGAGTTACCAAGGGTATGTCCGGACCACCAGGCTTGGGCGCCATAGGAGCAACACACTACCAGAGGGACTCGACCGAGGCAACCGTCAACTGAATCTTAGGCCAAGCAGGTAACCCATATAAGGCACGTGAGGGTTCAGAGCTTTCAGACCCATTAACAGGTGGGCACTTAGCCTTTGCACAACTCTCCAACTGAACAGATGGCATATAGTCAGTAGAATCTGTCTGTGTGGTAGGGAGAAGATAAGCAAGATCATAAAAGGTAGACTTATCATTGGGCAGCGGACCATTGTCCAGTTGTTGGGCAAAGAACGTCCAGAGGCAGGCTGGGCATCAGGGAATGGATCATCATGCTGGGCAGCGGGCAGAGGCACATCAGGCTGGGCAGCTGACAGAGGCACATCAGGCTGGGCAGCAGGCAGAGGCACATCAAGCTGGGCAGTGGGCAGAGGCACATCAAGCTGGGCAGCAGGCAGAGGTACATCAAGCTGGGCAACAGGCAGAGGCACATCAAGCTGGGCAGTGGGCAGAGGCACATCAGGCTGGGCAGTGGCAGAGGCACATCAGGCTGGGCAGTGGGCAGAGGCTCATCAAGCTGGGCAGCAGGTAGAGGCACGTCAGGCTGGAAAACGGGTACCGGATCATCAGACTGGACAGCGGGCACTGGATTATCAGACTGGACAGCGGGCACTGGATCATCAGACTGGACAGAAGGCACCAGATCATCAGACTGGACCGCAGGCACCGGATCATCAGACTGGATAGCAGGCACCGGATCATCAGACTGGACAGCTAGCATCGGATCATCAGACTGGACAGCAGGCACCAGATCATCAGACTGGACAGCGGGCACTGGATCATCAGACTGGACAGCGGGCACTGGATCATCAGGTTGGACAGCAGGCACCGGAACATCAGACTGGATAGCGGGCACCAGATCATCAGACTGGACAGCGAGCACCGGAACATCATGTTGGACAGCGGGCACCGGAACATCAGGCTGGACAGCGGG
Organism: Glandirana rugosa; assembly: GCA_018402905.1. NCBI lineage: Eukaryota > Metazoa > Chordata > Amphibia > Anura > Ranidae > Glandirana > Glandirana rugosa. The sequence continues at coordinate 3,240,157 of BLSH010490787.1, read as the reverse complement.
CACCAGATCATTAGACTGGACAGCGGGCACAGGATCATCAGACTGGACAGCAGGCACCGGATCATCAGACTGGACCGCAGGCACCAGATCATCAGACTGGACAGCGGGCACCGGATCATCAGACTGGATAGCAGGCATGGGATCATCAGACTGGACAGCGGGCACCGGATCATCAGACTGGACAGCAGGCACCAGATCATCAGGCTGGGCAGCAGGCACCGTATCATCAGACTGAACAGCGGGCACCAGATCATAAGACTGGACAGCGGACACCGGATCATCAGACTGGAAAGCAGGCACCAGATCATCAGACTGGACAGCAGGTACCGGATCATCAGACTGGACCCCAGGCACCGGATCATCAGACTGGACAGCAGGCACCAGATCATCAGACTGGACAGCAGGCACCGGATCATCAGACTGGAAAGCAGGCACCAGATCATCAGACTGGATAGCAGGCACCGGATCATCAGACTGGACAGCAAGCACTGGATAATCAGACTGGACAGCAGGCACCACATCATCAGGGTAGAGGCACATCAGGCTGGAAAACAGGCACCGGATCATCAGACTGGACAGTGGGCACTGGATCATCAGGTTGGACAACAGGCACCGGAACATCAGACTGGATAGTGGGCACCGGATCATCAGACTGGACAGCGAGCACCAGAACATCATGTTGGACAGCGGGCACAGGAACATCAGGCTGGACAGCGGGCACCAGATCATCAGACTGGACAGCAGGCACCAGATCATCAGACTGGGCAACAGGCACTGGAACATTAGGCTGGACAGTGGGCACTGGAACATCAGGCTGGACAGCGGGCACTGGATCAGAGTGGACAGCGGGCACCGGATCATCAGACTGGACAGTGGGCACCAGATCATCAGATTGGACAGCAGGCACCGGATCATCAGACTGGACAGCAAGCACCGGATCATCAGACTGGACAGCTGGTACTGGAACATCAGGCTGGACAGTGGGCACCAGATCAGACTGGACAGCGGGCACCGGATCATCAGATTGGACAGTGGGAACTGGATCATCAGACTGGACAGCGGGCACAGGATCATCAGACTGGACAGTGGGCACTGGATCATTAGACTGGACAGCGGGCACCAGATCATCAGATTAAACAGTGGGCACCGGATCATCAGACTGGGCAGTGGGCACTGGAGCATCAGGCTGGACAGCGGGCACCGGATCAAACTGGACAGTGGGCACTGGATCATCAGGCTGGACAGTGGGCACCAGATCATCAGGCTGGGCGGCAGGCACTGGATCAGCAGGCTGGACCATGGGCACAGAATCAGCAGCATAGGCAGTGGGCACAGGATCAGCAGCATAGGCAGTGGGTACAGGATCAGCAGCATAGGCAGCAGGCACAGGATCAGCAGGCTGGACCACAGGCACAGGATCAGCAGGATGAACAGCGGGCACAGGATCAGTAGGCTGAACAGCATGTTCGGGGCTGTCAGGCGAAGGCCAAACCCATTGGCAATCAGGGAGGTAGATTGAAGCAGATTGTCTGGTGTGGAGGTAGGCTGAAGCAGGTTGGCTGGTGTAGAGGCAGGCTGGAACAGATCCACTGGTCTGGAGGCAGACTGGAACAGATCGGCTGGTGTGGAGGCAGGCTGGAACAGATCGGCTGGTGTGGAGGCAGGCTGGAACAGATTGGCTGGTGTGGAGGTAGGCTGAAACAGATTGGCTGCTGTGGAGGCAGGCCGGAACAGATTGGCTGGTGTGGAAGCAGGCTGGAGCAGATCAGCTGGTGTGGAGGCAGGCTGGAAAAGATTGGCTGGTGTGAAGGCAGGCTGGAGCAGATCGGCTGGTGTGGAGGCAGAAACTTCCTTTTCTTTTTGGGTTTAGTCACCGAGATTCTTCATGTGGATGCAGGGCTGCGAGCAGGGGGTGCAGCTGATGCGAGCGAAAAGCTGAGGGATGGTGAAAAAGAGGAAGCAGTTGCTAAGGAGGATTTCTGTGGGGTTGCCATAGGTAATGGAGAAGAGGTATTTGTCAATGGGTTAAAGGCAGGGTAGGTGCAGCAAGTGGAAACAGGGTACTGACACATAGTTGGTAGCAGGGTATACTGGGCTGCAACTGTGGCTGTTGTGGATGATGGAGAGAGAGATATTTGAGAGGGCAGGTGTCTAACAGCAGGAATGGGTTGGTGCAAGTTGACTGGGACTGAATGCAACATATCTGACCAAGCCTGTAGTAATGGCTGAAACTAAATTCAGTTCACATGCTGCGAGTAATCTTCCAATAACCAAACCAGTGATTCTATCCAACTCTGCACAGACTTGAATTAATGGCTGAACATCTCCAAACAACATACTGCCCTGATCAACTAGAGAATGCATTATAACAGCTGATCACTGGCCCACTCCTTCAGTATCTGGTGCCAATACTCTTTCTCCTCTGTCACCAGCAAGCAAAAGTATACAACCTCCTCTGGATGCATCTTGCCACAAACAACAGCAGAGCCAAAATGGCTTCCCTGTGCAGTCACTTCTGGTCAGGGATGGCCTTGGTATATACAGTGGATACGGAAATGCCAAACCGTAAACTTAGCCGAGCCAGGGTCCTACACAGGAGATCAGTGAGAGGGAGCAAGACAGGGCAGGAACAGGGAACAGATGATGGAGAGAGCAGGTGGGAAGGGATCAGGCTGCAAGACAGGGGTCCGGGAATGGATACAGGGTACAGGATCACAGGTCAGGGGCACATGGAGACAAAAACCAAGGCAATCAGATTAGGACAGACAGACTTTAAATATCCTTCCTGCAACGAGGATCAGGTGAGGATTAAATGAGCTTCTGGGCTGGTGGAAACTGGACCCACAGCCCATGGATCAGGCAACCACAGTGCCACCAGCTGGTGAGTGTCTTTTCCTGACAGTCTGGGTGGTGGAAAGTCTGTTATAAAAGAGCTGTCTGCTGCTGATGGAGGGTCATGCAGCTTCTTCAGTTCCCTCAGCAAAGTTTAGTATATCTCCTCCCTCGGACTGGACTTCCAGTCTCTCATTCCTCTTCTGAGCTGCTGCTGTGAGACAACCACTCTGCTACCTCCTCAAAGGAACCAAACTCAGCCTGCAGTCTGGGGGAACCCCAATCTATGGCCCTGTCCTCGCCTTCCCCTTCTGGCTCACCTGAGGGTGCCTCCCCCTCCAGCACTGGCTCCTTTCAGACTCCTCTTCTCTCATGTCACTGATGTTTGCAGGGGACTCATTGGGCTCCGACTCCACCTACACCTTTTGCCGATGATCCTAGGCCCTCTCCGGCCTTCCGGGACTTCCACAGCTGCAACTTGCACAGTCCTGACTGCAGGTCCACATCATAGTACTGTGGCCCCTGCTAGCTGGCTGCAAGCTGTGTGAGTGGTTCAATGCAATGACCGCACCAGATCCATGCGCTGATCACCGCAGTCGGTATCTGGCATTCTTCACACAGCAGGCACAGGTGATATGTTTCCTTGATCATCCCAAGGGCGAATCACCTGCAATGATCCAACCGGACACCAGTGTCCACCAGTGTTCGCTCCTGCAAATCAGGCACCCAGGTCAGCGCTGAAAACACATGATCACCACACTCCACCATCTTGCTCCTCCATCATACTCCATCCCTGCTAGCAGGGAACGCTGGGTCTCCTCTAGGGCGTGGCACCGCACCTTCGCCTCAGACAGGCTGGCGTATGCAAAGCTGATAAGCAGGCCCCTCCCATGGCATGCTGTTGTAACCCCTTGTTAGACGAACTGAAGTTTGCAGGCACACTGGGACTAGCAAGACTTGTCTGGGCATGTTGTTCAGCACCGACTGCGCCCAAGCAATTGAGGAACATTTTTGGCACCCGCAGGCTTACCCCGGTCATCGTGGTCAACAGTAGACATATCCAGGCACACTTTAATGTTTAAAGCAGGAGTTTGAAGCAAATGTTCAAGATGTCCAGCAATAGCAGATCGCTGGACATATTTGTAATCCATGATCGCGATCGCCCTCCGTGGTGACAGCACATGGTGAAGTAGTTACTGATTTGCAGATTTTAGCTCAAGTGTCCCAACCCAAATCAAAAATAAACAGGCAAAAATAAACATGCCTAGCTACCAGCCAGGCTTGCCTAAATTTAACTACTCTATCCAAAAATCCTACTTACTCACATCTAGAGGGTGCTACACATAAAGTATCTCACAAAAGCGAGTACACCCCTCATATTATTGTACATTTTTTTATACCTTTTCATGTGACAACACTGAAGAAATGACACTTTGTTACAATGTAAAGTAGTGTGTGTACAGCTTGTATAACTGTGTAAATTTGCAGTCCCCTCAAAATAACTCAACGCACAGCCATTAATGTCTAAACTGCTAGCAACAAAAGTGAGTACACCCCTAAGTGAAAATGTCCAAATTGGGCCCAATTAGCCATTTTCCCTCCCCGGTGTCATGTGACTTGTTAGTGTTACAAGGTCTCGGGTGTGAATGGGGAACAGGTGTGCTAAATTTGTTGTTATCACACTCACTCTCTCATACTGGTCACTGGTAGTTCAACATGGCACCTCATGGTAAAGAACTCTCTGAGGATCTGAAAAAAATAATTGTTGCTCTACATAAAGATGGCCTAGGCTATAACAAAATTGCTAAAGGCCCTGAAACTGAGCTGCAGCACGGTGGCCAAGACCATACAACGGTTTAACTGGACAGGTTCCACTCAGAACAGGCCACGCCATGATCGACCAAAGAAGTTGAGTGCACGTGCTCAGTGTCATATCAAGAGGTTGTCTTTAGGAAATAGATGTATGAGTGCTGCCAGCATTGCTGCAGAGGTTGAAGGGGTGGGGCTCAGCCTGTCAGCGCTCAGACCATACACTGCACACTGCATTAAATTGGTCTGCATAGCCGTTGTCCCAGAAGGAAGCCTCTTCAAAAGATAATGCACAAAAAAGCCGGCAAACAGTTTGCTGAAGACAAGCAAACTAAGGACATGGATTACTGGAACCATGTCCGATGATCTGATATAACCAAGATAAACTTAAGAGGTTCAGATGGTGTCATGCGCATGTGGCGGCAACCAGGTGAGGAGTACAAAGACAAGCGTGTCTTTCCTACAGTCAAGCATGGTGGTGGGAGTGTCATGGTCTGGGGCTGCATGAGTGCTGCCAGCACTGAGGAGCTACAATTCATTGAGGGAACCATGAATGCCAACATGTATTGTGACATACTGAAGCAGAGCAAGATCCCTTCCTTTTGGAGACTGGGCTGCAGGGCAGTATTCCAACATGATAACGACCCCAAACACACCTCCAAGACGACCACTGCCTTGCTAAAGAAAATGAGGGTAGAGGTGATGGACTGGCCAAGCATGTCTCCAAACCTAAAGCCTATTGAGCATCCTTGGGGTATCCTCAAATGGAAGGTGGAGGAGCACAAGGTTTTCAACATCCACCAGCTCCATGATGTCATTATGGAGGAGTGGAAGAGGACTCCAGTGGCAACTTGTGAAGTTCTGGTGAACTCCTTGCCCAAAAAGGTTAAGGCAGTGCTGGAAAATAATGGTGGCCACACAAAATATTAACACGTTGGGCCCCATTAGGACATTTTCACTTAGGGGTGTACTCACTTTTGTTGCCATCAGTTTAGACATTAATGGCTGCGTGTTGAGTTATTTTGAGTGGACAGTAAATTTACACTGTTATGCAAGCTGTACACTCACTACTTTACATTGTAGGAAAGTGTAATTTCTTCAGTGTTGTCACATGGAAAGATATAATAAAATATTTACAAAAATGTGAGGGGTGTACTCACTTTTTTGAGATACTGTATATGTGTAAAACACATTACATTGTGAATAGGTTCACATATAGTACATTGTAGTGCAGCGCACTAATGATTTTTATCATTTCTATTGGTTTTATTCCCCAACGAGTTAGCAGCTGCTATCTTTTTTTTTTTATAGTTTTATAGTAAGCTATACTGTGGCACAGTTCTGTAATACTCTCTCTCTCTAATACTTGTGTATGTAGTCAGAAAAACACAAATACAGTTGTTTATCTGCTTACTACATATATAATATTTTTACTGTTATGAGTTTTTTTGCACCTGTAAGCGCAGTTTGTGAAAATCCTAAAAGCAGTTTTGAAAAAAATTCAGCAGATGGCAGCATAACGGTCAACATCTTTTACTTTAGCTTTGTCAGACTTCTGGCTGAGAATTCCCATCGTCATTCTGTGCTAGAGGAAAAGCTGGCAATCTTCTTGCCAGATTTCTTAATTATTAATTTAGGTCTGTTTCCATAATTTGGTTGTTCAGCTGTGTAAAATAAATATTTCAGCATTGTCCAATATTATGCTAGGCCTGTAATTAACTGAAAGGTTACTGGACAATACTGGTTGCCATAGTAGCAGTAATCCTGATGTCAATATAAATTAGCCAGATGATGGAAAATAAATAATGACATTTACCAAAAATAGATAAAGGTACTTAGGTGTAAATTAGTACTTGCTACTTAAAGCGGAGTTCCACCCAAAAGTGGAACTTCCGTTTTAAGCACTCCTAGCCCCCTTACATGCCATATTTGGCATATCATTTTTTCTGGGGGCAGGGGGGAGCAGGTACCTAGTTTTGACTTTCAATAATTTTTATTGAAAAGCTTTAAAATATATGTACAAACAAGATAAGCTATCAAAATGTCTGTGAGCATATGGTAGCAGAATATAGAACTAAGCCAGTGTGACCCACATAGTCGATTATAACCAAACTGACCAGCGAATAGGTGGTAGATTAGAGCGCCATACAGTGAATACAAAACACTATAGCCCACAACAAAATGTGGAAATATGAATGATATAAAACACTGAATTTTTATACATGTGTTTAAATAAAGTTCATATATGAAACATATAAGTGTCCCAAAACTTTTGAAGAAAGTGCTTCAAAGAAAGTGCTCGAAAAAGTGCTCCAATAGTGTTCAAATAAACATTCCAGTGATATGGTGAACAGTGCTGGGTGACCCCCTATAGTCCCGCACTCACCACATGCTGTGGATCCACTGCTTTTCAGTCAGTGGATCAATTGAGCTGTAGGGGGTAAACTTTATCCGACCAGGACCATAAGCTGCCGACACCGGAGAACTAGAATCCACGAATAAAACAGCGTCACATCAGTATATGAAACAATAGAGATGGCGTGCGTTCCAACTCGCTGGCCACGCTGTAGGAAGTGACGTCAATGACCGCGACAGACCCGGAAGTGACGTCAACGCGTTTCGCTCGTCAAAGGAGCCTCATCACGGACGCGCTTCCTGTCTATCGCTCGTACATTTATTGACCCATAGCCCCGCCTAATGGTATCAAATACACCAATCAGGACGTGCTCAACATATCAACAACATCCGGGTAACAGTCGCGGTATCTCAGCACTCCATCTTGTGGCCGCCAGATAGAAGGCACCTTCACACTAACAAATACAACAAAGAGTTTATGTAAAGAAGCCCTATACAATAGATATATGATCGAATCAAAACAGTCTCATAGGCAATGGAGGCCAGGTAAAATAGCTTCCCCACTACCCACGAGCGCGTCAATGGTTAGAACTTGCATGATGAACATAAATCCATCAATAAATAATCACCAAAATGATAATTTATTAAGGTTGAATCTATAATAATCGTAGTTCATGAATTAACAGTAGGCTAGAACAAATGATCTACCAATCTATCCCTGGAGCCCCCTGGCTCCCAGAAGAAACATGCAACATCACATGTGGGCTGGGAACCCCTGAGCCAATTCACTCCAATGTGAACACCAACATCACCATAATGGCTGGAGACGTTTAGTAACACAGAAGGGAGACAACCTAGGACTAATATATCCATTTTTACCAGTTCGAGAGGAAGCAATTGACATCCAGGTCCACATTCAAACCCCGTGGGACCAAAGTGGACAGTCTATAGATCCACTGGGATTCATTTTGTGATATGGCCTGGGTCATATTCAGTGCATTGGATAGAGAACCCGACGTGTACGCCGGATGTTATACACCCAGCGTGTTGCGCTTTCGAATCTCAATCCAATGCACTTGTGCACCACTTGTAGTTTTTTCCTAAATCCGTAGTGTCGGATAGGTTAGTAAAATCTAACCAGGTACTATTCCTGGGCTCAACAGATGTCAAGACACCCTATCTATCCTATCTTTCTGTAACCTCCCCTCCCTTATACTGGGTCCGGTATAGTGTTTTACTTAGGGTCACCTAGATATCTGACAGGTGAAACCAGGGTGCCCCAAACTTACACCTGGACCTACAGTTAACGAAGGAGAGCTT
>BLSH010490787.1:3191623-3215532 GCA_018402905.1 Glandirana rugosa | reverse complement strand
CATTCTCACAAGACGACTGGGCCTCTCTGCTGCCCCTGGCGGAGTTTGCTTTCAATAACACCGTCCATTCAGCTACCAACCAGTCTCCGTTTCTGGCCAATTATGGGTTCCACCCGACATTTATGCTCAATCATGGTCTTGAAAGTACTGTACCAGCGGCCCAAGAAATGACCAAGTTCTGGGAAGAGAACTGCAAACTCCTTCAGGAGACCATGGCCCGGACCCAGGAGCATAACAAAGAGGTGTTCGACAAGGGAAGACGGGGAGAGTTGGACTTAGAGCCTGGGGAAAAGGTCTGGCTGGCCACGAGGAACTTGAGGCTAGCCTGCCCCTCCAGGAAATTGGGCCCCAGGTTTATTGGCCCCTTCCCTGTGAAAAGGAAGATTAACAGGGTGGCCTATGAGTTGGAGCGGAAGACTAGTCCACCAGGCCCAATCCTAGTAGATGGCGAAGAGGAGTTCGAACTGGAGGCTATCCTGGATTGCCGGAAGAGGGCTAACACGGTTCAATACTTAGTGAAGTGGAAGGGCTACGGCCCAGAAGAAAACTCCTGGGAGCCTGCAGATAACATTCATGCGGATGAACTCATCCGATCCTTCAAGGAGAACAACCCTGGTAAACTAGCCCGTTTGGGCATCCGGAGGCTACCTCTTGGGGGGGGGGGCAATGTTAGGAAAAGACTGTGCTGAGCGTTAATTGCATTTGATTGGTGTTTCCTCAATTTCCCGGAGGAGCAGCTCTATTTAAACTTCCTGCTTCCTGTAGCAAGTGCTGTCCATTCTACAGCATTTAGTGTGAGTTCCTTGCTTCCTGACTATCTGATACCTGTTCCTGTGACCCGGCCTGCTTTGACCCTGCTCTGAACTCCGCCTGCACCGACCCCAGCTTCCACGACCACTCTACTGCCTGCTCCCTTGTACCTCGCTGCCTGAACGTTGCGGATCCAGCCTGCACCCGACGATCCGTCTGCCTGAACCCTTGTACTGCACCGCCCGCCAGTTACCGACCCGGACTGCCTCATGACCCTTCTGCCTACACGAGCTCCAGCGGACATCTACCTTGCATCAGTGACTGTCCAGCCCTCGTGCCCCCCGTGCTCCTGAGTTCCCTGTCTGCACTACCAGGGACTCATGAACCGGGGCCGCAAGAGAGGTACCCCCTGCATAAGCCAGACTCCATCACCAGGTACGTGACAGCAGCTACACTATTTGTAGCTGCTGACTTTTAATAGACTTAAAAACTAGTGGAATTCCGCTATAACATGACTTTGTAAAATTGTTAGAAAAGTTAAAGGCTGGCAATTGGTGTACTGTTTCCCAATATACTATTGTTAGATGAATTTGTATGTGATGTTTTTTATTTGCTACAGGCCTAATCCACAACCTGAACACACCAGATTAGAGATCCTTATTTTTAAAACAAAATGCATTTTGTTGAGCTCAATGTGATTTAAAATGCCCTTTTTGCTGTTTTATGGTATGCTCTACTACAAAGAGGCCCGGGCTTGGGACCTGAAACTTCATATTGTCCTCCTTGAGGGTATATCTAGGAAAAGTGGAACAAAATGGGGATTACTTGGATTAGAGCACCAGTGGTAAAATTTTGTCTGCTTGCGGCTTCACGGCCAGTTTCCTACTGCTGTGCTTTTTTGAATGGGCTTCAGTCTTCTGGGACCTGTGAAGTATGCCAAAACGCTGCAGGGGAAGGAGGGGGGCCGCACTTCCAGCTCTGTTTGCTGCAGCAAACTGAGCCTGAAGTGGGAGCGGGTACCTGTCCAAACCAGGTGGGGAACTCTTGGTAATACAAAGTCTGCATTTTGGTATTTTTGGTTATCCTGTGCCTTAATGCCTCTCTCCTAGAGTTTATTTAAACTCCTTAAAGTGACTGGCAGCCATTTCCATCCACAAGGAGTTCTGCCCTGTGGAGAAATGCAAATCCACCAAGTCATCTGGGCCCCTAACTGCTTTCAGCGGGTAAGAGGTTTCTACAAATATAAATAAATCACTGAGGCTGGGTTCACAGCATCCAATTCACAATAGCAGGAGATTTTAACCGGCTCTCTATTGAGCCGGTTCACATATCTCCGCAACAGGTCCGGTGCGGTTTGCACAAAAACACTGTGCGACTTTTGGTCCGTTTCAGGTCCAAATTCAGCCAAAAATTCGGGCTGAAATTTGACCTGAAACGGTGAACCAGGACGCACTGGAGCCCTGCTATGCACCAGAGCCGTCTCCGGTGTGAACTCAGCCCGAGGCACAATTCTTATTGTAGATTTTTACTGAATTCTTTTGTTTAAATGTGATCTCCAAATATGACCCAAATTTACCTACCAACCCTTCTCTCCCCCTCTAGAGTATGTCCCAGGATTATTATTTTTTTTTACCTGTGCCAAGAAACACATTGCATTACTCATTGGAATTTCATAAACAGGATTGTAATATATTTGTAGTTTCCTACATAATTTTCTATGGACTTAGGCAAGTCCCCTAGCAGTATATCTCCCAAGGGATGTTTCCCTACACACTGTGATTGGACAGCCTCTTGGAAATCAAGATAGAAGCATTCAATCAATGGAAATTTGGAGTTCTGTAAGAACACCAATCAGAGAAAATGTATTCAATCCTCAATGAAATGTGTTCACTCAATTCAAACAGGCCAGCTCATTGTATGCGGAGACTTCAATGCAGTCTTCAACTCCTCCAGTGACTCCACTAGCCTTCACAGGAACCACTCTCAAGACCTTTCCTCCCCTTTACGTGAGGAAGGTCTATATGGTGTATGGAGAAGTGTACACGGATCGGAGAAAGACTTTACCCTCTTTATGTCTACTCTCGGATTGACATGTTCCTCATAGACAAACCCATACTTTTTCAGCTGTCCAATGCCAAAACTGGCAATATCTTGTGATCCAACCACGCTTTAATCTCCCTTTCACTAGCGCTACATCACAATATGCAGCCCTCCATGTGGAGATTACCTGCCTATTACACATCCCCAACTTCGAGAAACATGACACATCCGCATTACAGGAATTCTTCACACAGAACAAACATTTGGTTGCTGACGTTCACTCCCTATGGGTGTCTCACAAAGCCTTCATGCGAGGGGTGTTGGGGTGTTCATCAAACTGGGCTCCTAGGAGAAGCGTAGGAGAACTAAAGTGATATCTGACCTTACACATACCATAGCTGATCTAGAGTCCCGAAATAAACTCTGTTTTTCCCTTGATAAATATAACCACCTGAAAAGCCTCCGGCACATACTCTCCCAGTGCTTTGTGTCTTAATACGATGTCCATTTTCAAAGACTTAAACTAAACTACTATGTAGCCAGCAACAAAATTGGCCCTCTTTTAGCGTGACAGGTTAAAATTAGATCTAACAAAAGCAGAATTGACCACCTTTTGGATGCCTGTGTCCAGAGGCTCAGTAACCCACTCCATATAGCGAACCGCTTTGCAGAATATTATGCAGATCTTTATCATTTATAATTTTGAGTCCTCCCAGGCGATTCCCTCGCCAAATCAAGCCCAAATACAATCCTTCTTACAATCCCTCTCACTCCCCCAGGTTTCTAGTTTGGATCTTTCCAATCTTACCAACAAATTTTACGCCCAAGAAATTCAACAAGTGATATCTTTGCTCCCTATGCACAAGGCGCCAGGAACCAATGGTTTTGGAAATGAATAATATAAAAAATACAGCTCCATACTCTTCCTGTACCTACAAAAAGTATTTAACACTGTAGCATATTTGGCTACTTTACCCAAGGAAGCACTTGAGGCATTAATAATCACCCTGATAACCTAGCCAATTACCACCCTATTTCACTCCTCAATACTGACATAAAGATCATTGCCCTTACACTAGAAAATATCATCCCCAAGTTAACTCACCCCAATCAAGTTGGTTTTGTCAAAGGTCGCCAAATTTCAGATGGCACCAGACATATTTTTAATGTACTGCAGTGGGCCGAGATTCATCAAATGCCTTCTCTGCTCCTACTGTATCTTTGGATGCGGAGAAAGCGTTCCGCCGAGTCCACTGGTCACATCTGAAGGAAGTGCTTTGCATTTTTGGACTCACTGGCTTTATTGACTCGGCTACAAGAGCTCTTTATTCAAACCGCTGTGGTAAAGTTTACTCCTGCAGCACCCTCTTACCCTAATGGCATTAGGCAGGGGTGCCCATTGTCCCCTATCATCTTCACTTTAGTTATGGAACCCCTTGCTCATGCAATCCGACTTAGCCCTAAAATCTCAGGGATAAAAATCGCCCATGCTGACCACAGAATAGGACTGTATGCAGTTGAGGTCATTATTTCCCTTTTGAATCCTGAATCATCCTGCCTTTAGTCTCCAGCCTTCTGCAAAAATTCAGTCTCTCGTCGCTTTATAAGGTCAATATCTCAAAATCCCAAATGCTTTTTATCTCTCTATCTAGAAAGGCTCAGTCTCACCTCTCAGCATCTTCTGGCTTCTCCTGGGCCCCCCAAGACAGGAATTAGATTTCTAGGGGTACAGTTGACTTCGCCTAGCTCCTTTATTTTTAGCACTAACTATGAAGCATTACTACAAACTATACAACAACAAATACAAGAACTTAGCGCAAATCTCCTGGGCAGAAAGAGCAGCTGTTGCCAAAATGTCCATGTTACCAACTATACTATACCTTTTTTGCAATGCCTATACCTATATCTGACACCTTTCTACAGAAACCACAAGCCATTCTCAACAATTACATATGGGGGAAAAAATAGCTTGTTTCCATAACAACATCCTATACAGGCCTAAGGCTTCCACGGGGCTGTGTGTTCCCAATCTAAAGGGCTAATACCACGCTATAATCCTGGATTTAGCGTCAATCTGGTGGTCACCTTCGAGAGATAAATAATGGGCCGACATAGAACAAGCCATTATAGGGCGTCCACTCAAAGGTCTCTTGGGTGCGCTCCTCCTTGGACTTGCACCTCCATCTTCTCCTTTCTACACCATCAAAGCAACTATGTCATCCTGGCTTCACTCTGGATCTGCCCTCCTTAAAAAGCTCCCATGGACTTAGGCTGCATTCACACCTGGGCGTTTTGTAGCTTGAAGCCTGAAGCTATAAAACGCTGGAGGGAAAAAAATCAATGATTCTCTATGGAGATGGTTCACATCTTCACTCAAAAAAGCCTGAAGCCAAAAGCCTGAAAACGCCTGAAGCTCAAACAAGTTCTAGGAGTATTTTTGTAGCTTGATATGGGCGTTTTTCTACTTTTTACATTGGTGACCTTTTGACCCGTACAAAATCACGGTAAAAATCACGGCAAAAATTGCGGTAAAAATCGCATCAAAATCGTGGTAAAAACGTGTGTATTTCTGCCTGATAACGCTACGCCCAAGTGTGAATGCAGCCTAACAGACAGGGCTCGAGTCCTGTGGGAATGCATGGGGGGGGGGGTTCCTGTGCTTTTTCCACAGCAGGAACGCCATTCTAATAAGCAACCACATCCCGCAGGACTGGTCTCAAGCATGGGAGCTGAGACAGGCAGTGTGGGTGTGCGGGACAGAGAGGGGGGCGATCTGTCCCAGGTGCTACACATGGTGGGTGAGGGTGTCATCCTGGCGTGCCCGTCCTCCTCTCCCTCGGTCCTCCTCCTCCTCCTCCAGCGACCGCTTTAACAAGTCCCGGCTCCAGGGATAGGCAGGACACTGATCCAATGGCAAATTGAATCAGCGTGACGTGAATTATAGGAGCCGAAACTTACAGCGGCATCTGGAGGAGGAGGAGAACCGAGGGAGAGGAGGACGGGCACACCGGGATATTCAAATCCCAGATAGAAAGTCAGGTATGAGTAGAGAACTGGTGGTGGGTCTCGGTCTTCTTTCTGTAGATTACCCATACCAGTCTTGGGTTAGATCTCATTCTGGGTCTGCAGATCCTTCTGTACTGGTGATACCACAGGACATATCACGGATAGAATCAGTAAGCACATCGATAGGTGACGTGTGTGTAGATGAAATGGGAACAAGGAGCAGGGTGGGCAGTGGCACCTTGGAAGTTTTTGCAGGAGCATGCTTGACTAACAGCAAAGACAGAGCCATCACCCTGAAAAAAGGCTGGGCAATTGTTTGGGTCAGCAACAATTAGCACCACTAAAAGAGTCCCAATGGTTTTCTGTGCAAAAATGCCCTCCCTAGTCAACCAGTGAACACCAGCAAAACAATTTTTCAAGCTATGCATGGTTTTCTAGTGTGATTTGATACCTAAATATACAGTAGCAGTCTATAATAACCCTGTCTGTCTCTTCGGGAGACTACTAAATATCCACTGTGGGGAGAACTATATAATTAATGCTTTGCTATGTCCAGAATACTGTTTGCACTGTAGGATAGAAGATGCAATCTGGAGAAGCACTATGTATTTGGAGTGTTTGACATTCCTAAGAGGTGGTTATATGGGGTGAAAAAAAACATATAATTGTCAATAATTGAAAACTATTTACAGGATTCCTGGTTTATTTTGGAGGATCACTGAGCACTATATGTCCAGTAATGGCAGTTTATCAATAAAATAAATGCTGTTTTTACCCTGACCATTAATGAAAACCACATATGTTTCCATGGACAAACGTCCAAACCTGAAACTGTTCCTGGCAAGCAAAGAAAACCAATTTAGAAGAGGAAAAGAAGAGGCGGCACAAATCAAGGGTTTGGGGCAAATGTAAAGCTAACATTAAATGTTACTCTGCATAATATAAAAGGCAGTGATGGATCATGTAAAAAATGCAGGTCGGGAATACCTGGTGGGGGGGGGGGTCATCCCGGAGTGCCCGTCCTCCTCTCCCTCGGTCCTCCTCCTCCAGCGGCCGCTTTAACAAGTCCTGGCTCCAGTGATAGGCGGAACACTGATTCAATGGCAAATTGAATCAGTGTGACGTGAATTATAGGAGCCAGGACTTACAGCGGCAGCTGGAGGAGGAGGACCGAGGGAGAGGAGGACAGGCACGCCAAAATATTCAAATCCCAGATAGAGAGTCAGGTATGGCTGCATTTCTGGGCATTGATCAGGCCGCATTGCTGGGCACTAATCAGTCTGCATTGGTGGGGACTAATCAGGCTGCATTGCTGGGCACTGATCAGGCTGCATTGCTGGATACTGGTTAGACTGCATTGCTGGGCGCTGGCAAGGCTGCACTTGATGGGCACTGATCAGGCTGCATTTCATGGGCACTAGCAAGACTGCATTTCATGGGCACTGGCAAGGCTGCATTTGATTGGCACTAGTAAGGCTGCACTTGATGGGCACTGGCAAGGGTGCATTTGATGGGCACTAATCAAGCTGCATTGCTAGGCACTGATCAGGCTGCACTGCTGGGCACCGGTCAGGCTTCATTTCTGGGCACTGGTCAGGCTGCATTTGATGGGCACTGGTAAGGCTGCATTTGATGGGCACTGGCAAGGGTGCATTTGATGGGCACTGAGGAGTGAGTGGCCTGGGACCTGGGCCCCACTTTGCACAATCAATTCAGGCAGCCTTAGGAGAGGGGCCCCGGGCCAGCAAACTCAGCACTCCCAGCCTCACTCCTCTGCACAGACCAACACATGTGTGTGGATGCCTTGGGGCAGGAGGGGTCCCACATATCGGAGCCTGCATAGAAACATAGTGCAGGAGGGGCCCCCAGACCTGAGAAAGATCCTGCATAGAGACATAGTGCAGAAGGGGTCCACAGTCATTGCAACTTGTTTTAGAATCTCCCTCCTTTTGTTGTTACATCTGTTCTACTGTATATGTATTTGTTTAATGCATGTGAATTTTGGAAGTGTCCTCTTAAACTGTCACTTTACAATAAATGTTGCACTATATTTGTTAAAGGAGTACGTTTAATATATATGCACACTTTTTTATTTTTGAGGTGGGGGGGATCTTGAGTGAGTTCCCACACTTTTTTCCCAGGACTTGACCCCAGCTTACAGACTCTTCCTTTCGATGTTTTGCAGTTCTTCACTGAGGATATATCTTTCAAGGAATGGCATAAAGTGGGTATCCACTCAATCGGTAACCTCCTAGATGATTCTAACCTCCTCTACTTTGAAGATCTACAAAAGCGCAACATTCTCCCTCATAGAGACTTTTATAAATACAGTATCTATGTTTCTTTCACCTCTTGGGATGCATCCTCAAATCAGTCATTTTAGTACCACAAGAGATTCTCTCCTTCTAAGTTTCTCCTGCATCTAACAAAAAAGGCATTACATACTTCTACCAATTACTCCTGGCCCCCTCCTCCCAGGAGGAAACTCCATCAATGAAAACCTGGCAATCAGACCTCTCCAGCACCTTGAGCCTCGCTCAATAGACTAATGCAACTAAAAATCTTCTAAAAGTCTCCCACTGTACCTTGCACTGGGAAACCCACTTAAAACGAGTGCACCGCTGCTATCTCATTCCACTTCGGATATCCAAATTCTTCAAAGATGTTTCACCAGGAATTGTGGTGAAATTGACTCACATTTGCATTTTTGGTGGCTCTGCCCGGAAGTCACCCCCTTCTGGGAAAAAGCGTTTCAGTTCATCTCAACAACTACTGGCTTCAAACGAACTCCTGGTCCAGCTATGGCTCTTCTTCTATTACATCATGAATGCTGGCCTAAGATTCATCTTCCTTATGTAATCCACAGCTTGATCGCTGCTAAGAAATCAATTGCCCCTTTTCTGTTTTACCTCAACACTCAAACCCAATATGAACTCATGTTCTCTGTTAAAAATGGCAAACTCCATACGTACAATTAAGTCCTGTACATCTCTTCCAGCTGGCCCCTTTTGCAGGTACAGTTAGCTATGTAAAACATTAAAGCAGTTGTAAACCCCACTTTGTTATTTTTACCTGCAGGTAAGCCTATAATAAGGCTCACCTGCAAGTAAAATGAATATCTCCTAAATGTGCATTGTTCAGGAGATATTCACCCTGCATGCAGACGCTGACATCAGCGGTGCATGCACTCTGAAGGTCCGGCATACTGCACCGGACCTTCAGAGCTGTTTGCCGGAACTAACAGCTCCCGTGCGCATGCGAGGGAGTGATTTCATTGCAGTTCTGACCACTCACAGCGACAGAGCCCGTGATCCCGGAAGAAAGGATGGGAGAAGATGTCAACCCGGGAGCCGCTGAGAGTGCTTAGTTCTAAGGTGAGTATTTCATAATGTGCTAGTATGCGATGCATACTAACACATTATGCCATTGTCTTACACGTTTTTTTTTCAGCGGTTTACTACCACTTTAAAAATAAGTGCCTATACTGTCTAAAATCCAGGAATACACCGTCTCACCTTGCTCTACACATGCTCAGTTACTCTATATTTTTTGGCACTGTGCCATACATGTAGAGGCCAATCTGCTGACAGCCTAAAGATTTACTAATGCTCAGGGGTTCTGAGCTGCAGCAAACCGGTAGCCTTCGGCAAGCAGAAAGAGGAACAATGCTGGAGGCAATTTGCAGCAAACACAAATTGTGGTAGCATAATTATTTTTCATGTGGAATGTATGTTCCTTGCTAAAGAACATTATTTTTTATCAAGTTGTTCTGGGTAAAGTTCCATTTTAAACCATAGCAACATAAAACGTACAAAATATTAGTTGTGGCACTTATATTGCTTGAAATGACATGTTATAAACTGAAAATTTTTGATTAGGGCCTTGGTCATTTAAATCTTCAATCTAGGAAGCATTAACTGAGTAATCACAAAAGGAGTCTGTTAATTAGAATAGTTACTTCATTTGTTAATTAAAAAAAAGACATATGTGTGATTAATTTTCAGTTGCTTTTTATTGCTTTTTCTTTGATGGTTAAAAGATGCTGAAAATGTTCAGTCCTTGTCAATAGGGCTGTGATGCATGCACATTTAAATGTGATGTGATAACCTTCTATTAATGTGAGCATATGTATATTTTATAAATATATACAGTACATTAAGTACACAACATCAGCCATATATGCTCAATGCATATGCAATCTGATTCTTTAGAAAAAAATAAAAAGACATCAACAGACCTCAGGAAGCAGTTGATCATGCAACCTGCTTGCCCTCAGGCTAAGCCTACATCAAAGCTCTCCATCAACCTTAAATGCTTGACTTGGCTGAGATCTTAAGTAGTTGCTATGGAGAGGGGCAGGGGGAGGAAGGATGGAGGAAAATGATCAATTCAGACAGGTCTCCTAACCTGCTTGATTCTATTGATTGATTGCTCTTCCTAGATTATGGGGTTGTAGACCTAAAATCCAGTAAGTGATGGGCATCTCAGGTCTATCAGCAATCTTTAAACAAGTTGTTCTTATCCTGGCAATCCTTCAGCAGGGGAATACATGACCCAATATATGGATGACCACTTAAAGGAAAATTTGCAAAGATGTGTATACCATGCATTTCTAAAAACATCAGACAACAAGCATGTAAAAATACAATAGATGCATCCAAATTTTCTTTCAGGAGATTTTAGTTGTGTGATTAAGGAGCTAAAAATGATGTGTGCAAACCTAGGCTTATTGGTTAGGATTCTGATTCTACAGCACTGCAATCCTGGTTTCAGATTCCACAAGATTTCTATCTACCTAGAATTCATATCATCCCCCATGTTTGTGAGAGTTTGCTCTGATCACTCTGTTTACTCCCAAAATCCTTAAAATGCCCAGTATGTTAAATCTTTACCTTTTAAGGTTCAAAACTGGTAAACTTGAATCCGCAATAATTAAAGGGTAACTCCACTTTCGTGGGGAAAAAAAATTGCAAATAAAGAAAACATAATATAGTGTGTTCAATTGCGATACAAGTCATATTGTAATTGAATGTTATTAAAATTACCTTTCCTTTTCAATCTGCAGCCACTGTAATTTTCTATAAATGCCATACAATATGGTTACCTGGAGTTGTTCTGTACACAGAATGTGTGCTGACCACTCCCCAGAAGCATCATTTCCTGCTTGTGTGATTGGCTCACCAATTTTCCCAGAAGACACAAGTCAGATTTAAGGCATCCCCTGCAACAAAAATGTCATTTTTGGTGAGATACTTTTAATAGGAAATCACGTCTAAAGGGATGCAGGCCCAGCAGATTTCCTCATTAGTGCCCTGCTGCTGCCATAGCTGACAGTTAATTATGAAACCACTCCCATTAGACTCACTTAGCAGAGAGGCACAGAGGAACAAACAGTGATTTCTTCAGAATAACAAAATGTAGGATTCTGCAACAAAGGTTGTTTTAATCCTTGCAATGTACATAGATCGTCCAGAGGGGAATGTTTTTTTCTCAACAAAAGTGGAGTTACACTTTAATTGTTTGTTTAGTCTAGGGAGGGGAGATTAAATATACTTTTACTTAACAGATTCTCCCCCTCCCCAGATGGTAGTGCTCCCCTGTGCTCTGGAAGTGGACTGTCAATGACACCACACCCAGTGCAGACCCAAATAAAACTATGGTCACTGCCTATATCCCTGATGCCCAAAGGTATAAAGGCCATTAACAGCCTTTTGGTACTTGTCCAGCCCTTGGACCCCCAACAGTCTGTAGAGGTGGTGAGATCACTGATTTGGGTTTACCAGTTGGGTTTACCTGATCAAGAGGGTTTACCAGTTATCTCTATTATCTTACATAGTTACATAGTTGGTTCAACCAATAAAATGGAAAAAAATAATCATGTAATCTTATATACACAATCCTATACCCACAGTCGATCCAGAGGAAGGCAAAAAACCCCAGCAAAGCATGATCCAATTTGCTCCAGCAGGGGGAAAACATCCTTTTTGATTCCCCAAGAGGCAATCAGATATTCCATGGATCAACTTTACCTATAAATGTTAGCATCCAGACCCCTTTTAAAGCAATCTACTGAGCTGGCCAGAACCAGCTCTTGAGGGAGTCTATTCCACATTTTCACTCTTACTGTGAAGAAACCTTTCCGTACTTGGAGGTTAAATCTCTTTTCCTCCACACTTAAAGAGTGCCCCCTTCTCCTCTGTGATGACCTTATAGTGAATAACTCAACACCAAGTGCACTATATGGACCATTTATGTATTCATACATGTTGATCATATTCCAATGTAATGCCTTCTTCTCAAGAGAGAATACATTCAGTTCCTCTAATCGTTCCTCATAGCTGAGCTCCTCTATGCCTCTTATCAGTTTGGTTGCCCTTACTCTGCACTTTCTCCAGTTGCCCGATATCCTTTTTGTGAACTGGTGCCCAAAACTGAACTGCATCTTTATATAACATGTACCCAGTCTTTCTGTCTTCTATAGCTACTTTCTAGGTATTCTCTAGCCAAACCTGTAACATGTCCACTACAGTCTTTGACAGCCCTCTATGTGCATTACATATACTGAACTATATAACTTATTAGCTGACAACCACTGACTTATTTGGTATAATTGTTGTACACAGACTGTGGAGATGGTAGGCTGGGACTTTCCAGTTTATTGAAGCACCAAGAACAGTGGTATCTTGCCACAAGCTGTTGACTATCGAATTGGGCACCTCTGACATGGAAGTCTACACCCCAATAACATTCATCTTACCATAACAACATACCTAAATATTAAAGTAAATACACAATAAGGCCTCATGCACAAGGGAATAAAAAAGGCATTTTAAAGCATTTTTTGTTTACGGATCTGATTGCAGGTGCATTGTTCTGATCTGGCATATAGTGCATTCAGATCCGTAAACCAAAATAAAAAAAAAATCTTCATCTGAGGATATGCGTTTGAGTGTATGTATATATGTATACTGTGGCAGTGGGACCCTGTGCTGCTTGGAAGATTGCTGGGTTACACCAGATTTTGGAGGGACAGGTGCGCTGATTGCACAGCTGTGTGCTGGGCTATTTAGTTGTGACCTGATTATGGCTCGGGGCCCCACCCAACAGACAGGAAGTCTGTGCAAGGGAGTCAGGTGGACTCCCCACCTCTCCAGGAGTTAGAGAGGCTTCATGG
This sequence comes from Glandirana rugosa, assembly GCA_018402905.1. NCBI lineage: Eukaryota > Metazoa > Chordata > Amphibia > Anura > Ranidae > Glandirana > Glandirana rugosa. Next base: position 3,202,562 of record BLSH010490787.1, on the reverse strand, counting down.
AGCAGCCAAAGTGTGCATATCTGCAGGAGGCAGATTTAGTCTGTGACAGAGCAGCCAGGAGCTGATCGTGAGTAAGCTAGGAGAGAGCTTGACTCTAAGGAACTCCTTTGGTCTGAGAAGCAGACCTAAGGCCTAGGACGGAGGCCTGAAGCATCCATGTGGCAAAAAAGTAAGCCAGGAGGCTGATGTATTGTAATTGCGCAAGTCACAGTAATTGTGGAACCCCCTGCATGGGCTACTGATGTATTTTGTGAAATGTTACTTTCTTTTAAATAAAAGTGGGCTACTATGCCCTTAAAAGTACCACTTTTGGACTGGCGCACTCATTGAAAACTCACCTACCGCTTGCGTCTGATCAACCCCAATCTTATATGTGGTGGAGGATGCGGGCAGAAATAGAAGAATTCCAGATCATCGCATACCAAAAACAGCGAGTAGCAAGAGACTGTGTGTTTTGCAGCAATGCTGTGAGGAGCAGCTAATGTGAATGCAGTGGAGTCTGCATGTGAAAGTGTGTTGCTTGCAAGTCTTAAAGAGACAATACACCAAATTTTCCTGAGTTAAAAGGAACTGTGTTAAAAAGTGTTGTGCGCCTGACTGCAGAGATGGGGCAGTCAAAATGCAAAAAGGAAGAAATATTTGCTGAGATGAGAGACAGAACCCTGTGGTTGGAGGGGTTGTTACCAATAGAACAAGCCCCAGACTTTGGCTTCTATGGAGCGAGGGAAAATTGAAAGCAAGCCATTACACAGTGCAAGGAGTGAGCAGATGGGTGTGGTTGCATGTGGCAACAAAGGAGAAATTCATATTGCTGACTTCATACAGCCTATGTTGTCTTCTGAACATATTGAAGACTTTTTGGCTGAGTTTGCAATGATTGCTTCCTACAGAGGGTGGCCCAGAGGTCGCTGGGTTGAATTGGTGCAGCCTTTTCTGACAGAGGAGTACTAAGGGGTGTACCGCTGCATGGGTCATAACCGAGATGACTACAACAATTATCTAGAAGCAATCCAATCTAGAGAGCGCTGGAAAAATTCAGTGGGGAGAATGTGGTCTCCCATAGCAACCAGCAAAAGTGTATTTGCAGAAAGGAGGTGCTACAGTGGAGATGTGGCTCAAATATTGAGTGAAGATGTTTGTGCAGAAGTGTCTGCTGTGACCCTTCGCAACCGTGGAGAAACTTTGGTTCGGCCTGTAGGTGTAGGGGGTGACAGAGTGCCCAAGAAACCTGTCGTGGCTGCTTGTGTGAAGTGGTCAGCCCAGAGAAGAGGACACAGTATCTAGAATCCTGCAAGAGGTCTGACCATGTGTGCGGGTCTGCTGTTACCCCTGGCAACAGGAAACCTATTCAGCCTGCATGGGATGTTGTAGAGTCCAAGAAGGCTGCAATGTTGCCCCGTGTCCATGTGTGGGCATTAGCCTGTGAGAGCACAGCCAAGAAAGGACTACGCCCTCAATTGAAGTGTTCATCACCTGCCAACTGGAAGACTGGTAAGACTGTTCCGCTTTTATGTGTGAGAAAAACTGACTATATGACTGTGCACACGGGAGGGGAAGTGACCCCAAATGGAAGATCCCCTGTTTGTGAGAAAAAGGTCCTGCCTTGCTGCAGTGCCCTGTTCAGTGGGGAGGCAAGTATTGGAGTTAAAGCTGATAAGGTGTTGCTTAATGAGTTCAAAATTTCTGCTGTGGAACAAGGTTCAGAATGGTATGAGCTGGTGGTGACTGCTAAGCAGAGTATGTTATCTCCCCTAGCAACGGTAGTTAAGCTGCAGAGGTGTTCCGCGGAACCTCCAGGGAGCTCTGTATGTTGGAGCCAGAGGTTGCCCAGAACAACTGCGATGCCGCTCTAAAGGATAAGAGGGTACTTGAACCTGTTCATGAGAATAAGTTAAATGTTAAATGTGCTACCTGGAAGATTGCTGGGTTACGCCAGATTTTGGAGAGACAGGCACGCTGATTGCACAGTTGTGTTCTTGGCTATTTAGTTGTGACCTGACTATGGCTCAGGGCCCCACCCAGCAGACAGGAAGTTTGTGCAAGGGAGTCAGATGGATTCCCCACCTCTCCAGGAGTTGGAGGGGCTTCATGGAGCAGCCAGAGTGTACATGTCTGCAGGAGGCAGATATAGTCTGTGACAGAGCAGCAAGAAGCTGAACGTGAGTAAGCTAGGAGAGAGCTTAAGTTAAAGGAACTTTTTTGGTCTGAGAAGCAGACTTAAGGCCTAGGCTGGAGGCCTAAAGCAGCCATGTGGCAAAAGAGTAAGCCAGGAGGCTGATGTATTCTGATGTGTAAGTCACAGTAATGGTGGAACCCCCTGCGTGGGCTACTGATGTCTTTTGTGAACTTTTCCATTCTTTTAAATAAAAGTGGGCTACCGTGCCCTTAAAAATACCACTTTGGACTGGCGCACTCATTGAAAACTCAACTACCGCTTGAGTCTGATCATCCCCAATCTTACAATACATACGGAATATACCAGATGCAAACAGATCTTGTGTTTCTACTAAGCAGGAACATGGGTCTCTGTCTCTCTACAGTTAAACCATCCCTCACACAGTAAGAAAGCACTCCCAGGGAACACAGTTAACACTTTGATCGCCCCTAATGTTAACCCCTGTCCCTTGGTTCACAGGAGAGGGAGAAAGGCTATGTAAACAAGACATTCTGTGAGGGAGGGAAATGGAGATCTTGTGTTTCTGATATGCAGAAACACGGATTTTGTTTTCTTCCAGTCAAAGCATCCCCGACACAGTCAGAAAACATTCCCTAGGAGCACACATGTGTCATTAATACAGTGACAGTGCATTTTTTTTAGCACTGATCACTGTATTAGTGTTACTGGTCCCCAAAAAGTGTCACTTAGTGGCAGATTTGCCTGCCGCAACGTCGCAGTCACACTAAAAATCGCTAGTCGCCACCATTACTAGCAAAAAAAAAAAAGTCCATAAATCTATCCCATAGTTTGTAGACGCTATAACTTTTGCAAAAACTAATCAATATAAACTTAGTGGGATTTTTTTTACCAAAAACATGTAGCAGAATACACTTAACCACCTCCCACCCGGCCACTGTACATATACGGCCGGGTGGGAGCTTCCCCGTTCTGACAGGACGTATATATACGTCCTGCAGAACGGGAGCTCGCAGCGCGGGCACGCGCCGTGCTGCTGCTGGATCCTGTGATCATTATGATCACAGGATCCAGCTGAGCGGAGATCGGGATTCAGGCGCAGTGACTGGCCCTCCCGATCATGTGACGGCTGTGTCCAATCACAGCCGTCACATTGTAAACAGAGACGAACGTCTCTGTGACAGTTCTCCCCCACCGAGCTCAGTGAGAGCTCAGTGCGGGGGGGTGAAGGGGGGGAGCTGCAGCTCTGTGACAGCTTTCTGCATGGTGAGGATTTCATGCAGAAAGCTGTCACAGATCGCCCCCCACACAGTGCACCAAGCACACTGATACCCCATGTCCCTGTAAACATAAGTGTCCCCATAAAAGAGCCCCCAAAACATCTGTATGTCCCCCATCACATCTGTCACCATACACAAAATCTGTCACAGTCCCCAAACATCTGTCACAGTCCCCAAACATCTGTCACAGTCCTCAAACATCTGTCACCATACACAAAACATCTGTATGTCACCGTCACATCTGTCACAGTCCCCGTCACATCTGTCTGTCCGCCAACACCAAATAAACTCCGATTTGGGTTATTTTTACCAAAGAAATGTAGCAGTATCATTTTTGGTCAAAATTTATCAAGAGAAATTACTTATTTGCAAAATTTTATAACAGAAACGCAGAAAAATGCATTGTTTTTGAAATTTTTTTGTCTTTTTTTCATCTATAGCGCAAATAATAAAAAACCCAGGGGTGATTAAATACCACCAAAAGAAAGCTCTATTTGTGTGAAAAAAATGATAAAAATTTCATATGGGTACAGTGTCGCATGACCGCGCAATTGTCATTCAAACTGCAACAGCGCTGAAAGCTGAAAATTGGTCCGGGAAGGAAGGGGGTTTAAGTGCCCAGTATTGAAGTGGTTAAAGTCCAAAAGAGTGTTAGCAGCGCTTAATAATAGTATAATTGTTCAGTGCAAATAAGAACATAAATAAAGTGCTGGTGCCGTAAACGAATCCACTCAGGTGTAAACACAACTCGTCAGCTTCTGCTGAATCCTCAACCTTAAACACCACGTGCATAAGAACACACTGGAGCTCACCAGAACTCTGGAATAAATCAGCCCGTTTGTATCAAAATGTCAACATAAGGGTTCCACTCTTTGCCTGCATCCCGGAAGTCATAGCCTCAGAATATGTCCATCTCCAGCTCAAACATTCATAGGGGACAAGCATAAAAAGCCCTCATAGCGTATCATTGATAAAAATAGAGCTTTATTCCAATAAAATTTAGCTTACATGTAGCAGAATACATATTGGTCTAAATTGATGACAAAATTAGATTTTTTTTTACATTTTTTTATTGGATGTGTTTTATAACAGAAAGTATAAAATATTGGGTTTTCTTTTCTCAAAATTGTCGGCATTTTTGTTTTTATAGCGCAAAAAATAAAAACCGCAGAGTTGATCAAATACCACCAAAAAAAGCTCTATTTATGGGGGAAAAAGGACATCAATTTAATTTGGGTACAGTGACGCACAATCACGCAATTGCCAGTTAAAGCAACGCAGTGCAGTATTGCAAAAAATGACCTGGTCAGGAAGGGAGTAAACCTTCTGGAGCTGAAGGGGTTAAAGTGTAAAGCACTCTGTACTGCATTTGTGCGACATGAATAGAAAAATGAAAGAAATGTATATTCTATCTTGTGCGGATGCATCAAACTGTTGTGTATGTACCATCTATAGGTCATCTCTTTCAATTCTGAATTTTATAGACTTCATTTTTATCACTTATGGAAACATCTGATATCGCGGTGTGTAGCATACCTTTTTATGATGAGTGATTTATTTCAGAGCATGTCTTGAAACGATTGCTAACCACAGCTAGATTAGTTATTTGAGTGGAAAACTTGACATTCATGCAGGTTAAAAAGGTCAATAGCTTGTTAGCTAAAAATACATTTCTTTAAAGTTGATGGTGCTTGACAGGTTCTGTGTCAGTGTAGCTTACATATGAATCTCATCATTGTGACATTTATTGGAAAACAATTGTCAAAGAAGGAGAAAATTGACAGGAAACAAATGATTAGGTCCCTCTACTAAATGTAATCAGTTGTCATTAGTTGTTGATGGATTGTACACAATAAATACCATTCAGTCATATGTTAATATTTAAGAGCAGTAACTAATTATATCAAATATTCCTGAAACAAGATAGAAATATACCATACAGGATTTTATCCTACTGTGACAAGTGGCAAAGCAATCACAATTTTCACAGGGGAATTCTGGCATCATGTCTGAATGGCATTACCCAGGTTATGTAAGATGTGTTTTATATATAGACTGTAAAGAATAAAATGTCTTGTTTATTTCAACAAAGAATTGAGACTGACAGTGGTCCAGGTTGAGGATTTGGGGGGGACTAAAATGTGAACGGCATATAATTAGACTGCTAGACTCAGAGGGGAATTCATAACAATGTTCCCTTCAAATCTGACATTTTTAACTAAACCTGCTACCGCCTTTGTGAATTTTGCAATCTAGTTTCCTCAGTGGCAACATATTTCTTGGTATTGAAGGGTTGTATTTAGATTTTAAAGTGTAGCTCTAGGCACACCATTTTTCAGTGGGAAACAGTGGGCAAACTCTGTCAAGTTTTTATTACTGTGTGTATGCTCAGGAGATTTAATATTTATACTGGTGAACATTGGCAGTGTCAAACCAAAATTTTAGAGCTGTCCCTAGAGCAAGCACTAAGGGGAAATCTTCCAGTAGGGACACCTGCTCTGGGGACATCTGTCTAACCAGGAATTATCCTCACTTTGGGAGATTTCCTCTAACTTCCTGTTGTGTCTCTGGGACAGGAAGTTAATTTTCTCCAAATGCACACAGATAGCAAAAACAGACCAATAGAAATGAGAAAGGAAAGTCTTTCATGAATTGTTGTGAGTTTCATGACTTCTCTCCTCAAACCCTGCAAATACTTCCTACTATAGTTTGCTTGATTTAGCTAGGGTTGTCTAGTAAGAATGAGTTGAGTGACTTTTGAAAGTTTCAGTTTGGCTCATTGAGCTGCTTAGGTGAAATTAGCTTACAATATTCTACTTTTTTTTCCCTCTTCATTCAGGTTTTTTTAGGGGGTGTATTTTGGGTACTTTAGTGTATATAATTTAGATTTTTTTGTATTATTGATTTTTTTGGGGTTTTTTTGTGCATATATTTATTCATTTATGTATAAAGGGAAAGAGAAAGTATAACCCTAATTTCTCAGAAAACACAGCGGACTTTGTAGGCACAACATGAGGCAATTTGTATAAAGTATATAAAAACTTTATTACAAAAAATATTAAAATGGAGAGATTAATATAAAACCTTGATAACACCCTCTACATTTAGCAGGTCAACAAATACCCAATCCTAAGCATGGAGGTAATGAACCAAGTCATATTTATGATGTATAGAAGTCCATCAGTAGAAATAATATATATGATATCAGCATGGATATCGAGGATCAGGCCCACAATTCCCCCATACATGTAAAGTCAACGTGTTTTGCAAGATTAAATTGCTTCTTCAGGACTGATTGGGTGGGTGCTGTTATCAAATTCAAACTTACAAAATGTTCCATAACTATTACATGCCAAATACACAATGCACTTTTCTCTGGATTCACGTTAAGATCCTCTCAATAAAGGACACTGAATACTGATTTTACATTGTTGGTTTATCAATTTATTGACTGGATTCCATTGTTACTCCAAGACCTTCTGTTTTGTTGTATCTTTCATCTTTGGGGTAAGATATATAGATATGTTATACTATCAAATGACTGCTCTTTAGCTATCCAGGTCTCATTGAGTAATGTAGCATACATCCATCTCTTCTCTTAGAGCATTGTGGTTTGAGTAACCTATCCTATTTTTTCATGTCTGGTTGGTCCTGTTTTGGGTTCCCCCTCCCCTTGTCCCCCACACCCTGAGATGACCCCTTTGTTCGCCCCCATGATCTACTATCGCCCGTTCTTCTACAGTTAGAGTTGATCAAGCAAGCATAATTTACAACTAATTGAATGTAATGCACAGATATATGCACAGGTATATATAAATATAAGAAATTAAAAGTACATTGTGTAATTGGCATGTAATAGTTATGTAAATTTTTTGTATGTTGGAATTTGATAACAGCACCCACCCATTCAGTCCTGAGGAAACAATTTAATATTGCAAAAAGCGTTGACTGTACACAAATGGAGGAACTGTGGGTCTGATCCTTGATATCCATGCTGACATCATACATATTATTTTTACGGAAGGACTTCTATACATCATAAATATGACTTGGTTTGTTACCTCCATGCTTAGGATTGGGTATTTGTTGACCTTCTAAATGTAGAGGTTGTTATCGTGGTTTTATATCAATCTCTCCCTTTTAATCATTTTTGTAATAAAGTTTTGATATATTTTATATAAATTGCCTGATGTTGTGCTTACAAAGGCCACCATGTTCTCTGACAAATGAAGGTTCTACTTGTCTCTTTCTCTTTAAATTATATTTTGGATGTTGACCCGGTGAGGGTCCACCTTCTACTGTATATTTATTTACGTACTTAAGGTTTTTATGTGATCATTTTTCCCTGCCTGTTTTTACAATTCTTTAAAAAAAATAGGCCAATGAGGAGCCATTTTTCCACGAGCACAGATCCAGGATAATTTAACCACTTTAATATGTGGCCCTTGTACCCCCTTCCTGCCCAGGACAATTTTCAGCTTTAAGCACCTGCGCACTTTGAATGACAACTCCAACACATGCAAAACTGTACCCAAACTAAATTTTTATCATTCTATTCACACAAATAGAGTTTTCTTTGGGTGGTATTTAATCACCACTGGGTTTTTATTTTTTGCTACATAAATGAAAAAAGACAGAAAATTTTGAAAAAAACATGTTTTTCTTTGTTTCTGTTATACAATTTTGCAAATAAATAATTGTTCTTTATACATTTAGGCCAAAATGTATTCACTATGGTATATACAGTATCTCACAAAAGTGGGTACACCCCTCACATTTTTGTAAATATTTTATTATATCTTTTCATGTGACAACACTTTGCTACAATGTAAAGTAGTGAGTGTACAGCTTGTATAATAGTGTGAATTTGCTGTCCCCTCAAAATAACTCAACACACAGGCCATTAATATCTAAACCGCTGGCAACAAAAGTGAGTACACCCCTAAGTGAAAATGTCCAAATTATGCCCAATCAGCCATTTTCCCTCCCCGATGTCATGTGACTCGTTAGTGTTACAAGGTCTCAGGTGTGAATGGGGAACAGGTGTGTTAAATTTGGTGTTATCGCTCTCACTTTCTCATACTGATCACTGAAAGTTCAACATGGCACCTCATGGCAAAGAACTCTCTGAGGATATGAAAAAAGAATTGTAGCTCTACATAAAGATGGCCAAGCCTATAAGAAGATTGGCAAGACCATGAAACTGAGCTGCAGCACGGTGGCCAAGACCATACAGCAGTTTAACAGGGCAGGTTCCACTCAGAACAGGCCTCGCCATGGTCGATCAAAGAAGTTGAGTGCACGTGCTCAGCGTCATATCCAGAGGTCAGCCTGTCAGTGCTCGGACCATATGCCACACACTGCATCAAATTGGTCTGCATGGTTGTTGTCCCAAAAGGAAGCCTCTTCTAAAGATGATGCACAAGAAAGCCTGTAAGCAGTTTGCTGAAGACAAGCAGACTAAGGACATGGATTATTGGAACTATGCCCTGTGGTCTTATGAGACCAAGATAAACTTATTTGGTTCAGATGGTGTCAAGCGTGTGTGGCGACAACCAGGTGAGGAGTACAAAGACAAGTGTGTCTTTCCTACAGTCATGCATGGTGGTGGGAGTGTCATGGTCTGGGCTGCATGAGTGCTGCCGGCACTGCGGAGCTATAGTTCATTGAGGGAACCATGAATGCAAACATGTACTGTGACATACTGAAGCAGAGCATGATCCCCTCCCTTCAGAGACTGGGCAGTATTCCAACATGATAACGACCCCAAACACACCTCCATGAAGACCACTACCTTACTGAAGAAGCTGAGGGTAAAGGTTATGGACCTGGCAAGCACGTCTCCAGACCTAAGCCCTATTGAGCATCTGTGGGGCATCCTCAAATGGCAGGTGGACCAGCACAAGGTCTCTAACATCCACCACCTCTGTGAAGTCATCATGGAGGAGTGGAAGAGGACTCCAGTGGCAACCTGTGAAGCTCTGGTGAACTCCATGCCCAAGAGGGTTAAGGCAGTGCTGTAAAAATAGTGGTGGCCACACAAAATATTAAAACTTTGGGCCCAATTTGGACATTTTCACTTAGGGGTGTACTCACTTTTGTTGCCAGTGGTTTAGACATTAATGGCTGTGTGTTGAGTTATTTTGAGGGGACAACAAATTTACACTGTTATACAAGCTGTACACTCTCTACTTTACATTGTAGAAAAGTGTCATTTCTTCAGTGTTGTCACATGAAAACATATGATAAAATATTTACAAAAATGTGAGGGGTGTACTCACTTTTGTGAGATACAGTATCTAAAAATTGATCAATCCTGATGTACTGACGGTCTATCTCTTTTCTTGAGGCCAAAAAATGCTAGGACGATACAAATGACCCCTTTTTGGAAAATAGACAGTCCAAGGTATTTACTATGAGGCATGGCAAGTTTTTCGGAATTTTATTTGTCATCATTTTTTGGAAAATAAACAAATTAAATAAAAATATTTCACACGTTTTTTTTATAAATTGTCACCAGTACAGTACTGCATCATCATATAACTGGTGTGGCAGTGATCAGGGACACTGGTAACATCATTTTTTTTTCTTTTTTTTATACTTTTTATAATGTTTTTCTTTTTTTTATGAATTTTTTTAACACATTATTACCAGACCAATATAATGTTACAATAGTAATACATAGTACACATTATGATTGCTTATATCAGTGAATTTCATTGCTATAAGCAAGAATTTTACTGAATGAAATTGATTCAATAAGTTTGTTTTGTTGTGACTTTCTGTGATTGGCCAAAGCTAATCACATGGTGCAGATGGGCTGTGATCAGCCCTGACTGTACCATGTGATCACATTAACAAATTACAGCTAGCAACACAATTGTACACAATGGATGGCATGAAAGGAAGCCATCCATTGTTTACAACTGTCATGTGATCTGACGTGATTGGTCACAGCGGTCATATGGTACCAGCAGCGAGCTGGTACACTGATCAGTCATCTCCGGTACCAGATACAGCTGGTGACAGATTGTGCAGCTATGTGGCCCCTTCTGGGAGGATGTCATATGACATCTGCTCAAAAGGACGAAAGGCCCGCCGAACCGTCAATCTGCTACATTTAAAAACTCCGCATAGTTTCTAAAAGTGGTTTTTTGGGGTCTTTTTCACATGACATATGATATAATAGTTTCGCTATGGTAGTTTACCGATTGAATTTTATAATTTGTCTAATCCTTATGGAGAATTTTTGATTTGATCTGTACTCAATAAAGTGTTTCACATAGAAATATGTTTCACGGTGAATATTTACTTCGTGGAGATTAAAAGAGGTCTGTCAATAAAAATTCCCAAGTTACCCGATCTTATCGAGGACTCCTAATGTGTCACAGAAATTGTGGAAGAACGGACCGGATATCGTCTAACTGCCAAGCCGCCCGGAAAGCAGGAAAACTCGTCTACAGTATACTGTAGGAGGGTCTTCCCCGGTGTATCGACGTGTTAGACAGTGGTCGACATAGACCAT
>BLSH010490787.1:3120612-3130767 GCA_018402905.1 Glandirana rugosa | reverse complement strand
CCTAGACTGATTCTTGAGCTAGTGGAAGAGTGCCAAAAGTGCTGTGTGCTGGCTGTGCATGCTGTGAGTGGGGGAATACACCAATTACCCAAGGCTCCTGCGGGAGTGATGCTACAGACATAGAGTTTCTCCTCCAGCATGGAGTCTCTGTCTCCAAACAGGAGCACACAGCTGTCTCCAGATGGGAGCTCTGAACTATGCCCAAGCCTATTATTACAACAGTTGTGCACACTCAGCCTGCTCGTCTTTTGCAAGATCTGGACATTGGGTTGGAGATTTCTTCCCACCCAAAACACTTTGAAATCTCCAAACTACAAAGTCCAAGCTGGGAATACCAAAATTCAGAGAAAGCATGAAAAATCAGTTTACCCCAGGAGTCCCGTGCTCTGCATGTGTGTGAATCCTGGGTCTGGCAGGGCCTCATACTGTCACACAAGTCTTTCTTTGCATTTATTCTGCTCTTTAGCAATATAAAAACATTCAAGAGACAGAACACACATTTTGATAAACCTTTTATGTTCTGGTGCATTTTATGATTGAAGCAACAGTAAAGAAAAAAATACTACAGTGTAATATTCCCACACCTTCTTAACACCTGATGTTGTATTTGTTAAGCATTGAATGATGGTGAGATTCATCATACATTCACTACAGCTGGATCTAATCTAAACCTAATGTGTGTTTTTAAATTGGTGATTGATTCACTTGCAGTGAATGTGTTTGGTGAATGTAACATTTTCTGCTTTATGACTATGCCTCCTGTTGTCTAAGGCTGGGTTCACACTAGTCCGATTCTCGGACCGACATGAAGAGCACAAGTTGCATTACGTCACAAAAACAATGATTCCCTATGAGAGCCGTCTTAACTGCTCCGATTTGTGTTTTTCAAAGTCGGAGCGACTTTGAAAAAGGTTCCTGTACTACTTTTGTCCGACTTTGATCCTACTTCAGCCCATTGAAAGGCATTGAAGTCGAATCAAAGTCGTATCAGTGTCTTCACTGATCCGACTTTGGCATGCGACTTGTGCTCTGGGGATCATGAAGGGGAACCCCACACCATATTTTTAAAGAAAAAACTGGCATGGTCTGGTGCGGATTTTAAGGGGAACCCCATGCCGAAAAAAACAGCGTGGGGGTCCCCCCCAAAATCCATACCAGACCCTTATCCGAGCATGCAGCCCTGCAGGCCAGGAAAGGGGGTGGGGACAAGCGAGCGGCCCCCTCCCTCCTGGACCATACCAGGCCGCGTGCCCTCAACATGGGGAGTATGGGTGCTTCGGGGCAGGGGGGGCTCTGCGCCCCCCACCCCAAAGCACCTTGTCCCCATGTTGATGAGGACAAGGGCCTCTTCCCGACAACCCTGGCCGGTGGTTGTCGGGGTCTGCGGGCGGGGACTCATCGGAATCTGGAAGCCCCCTTTAGCAAGGGGGCCCCCAGATGCCGGCCCCCCACCCTATGTAAATGAGTATGGGGTACATCGTACCCCTACCCATTTACCTGGGAAGAAATATGTACACAAAAAAAACACACAGCTTTTTAAAATATTTTATTAAATCTGCTCCGGTGGTCTTCTCCCCTCTCCGGTGTCTTCTTTTCTTCGGCTATTTGCGGGGTCTTTCATCTTCTGAGGGGTCTTTTCTTCTCCTCTGCGGCATCTTCTGCTCTTTTGCCGGTCTTCTCCGCTGTCCTCTTCACACTGTCCTCTTCCCGCTGCTCTTCTTCTTCTCCTTCTTCTTCTTCCCATGTTGACACAACGGGATCACCTTCACGAATGCCCTCTACGCTCTGTGCTGTGCCTTATATTGGCATGAAGCGTGGCCACCAGATGACATCACCTGGAGGCCCCACCCCACATGATGTCACAGCTCCGCCCCAGGATGTGACCTCATATGGGGCGGGACCTCCAGGTGATGTCATCCGGTGGCCACGCCCCATGCCAATATAAGGCACAGCACAGAGCGGCGAGGGCATTCTTGAAGGAGAACGCGTCGTGTCAACATGGGAAGAAGAAGAAAAGAAGAAGAAGAAGAAGAGAGGGAAGAGGACAGCGGAGAAGACCGGCAAAAGAGCAGAAGACGCCGCAGAGGAGAAGAAAAGACCCCTCAGAAGATGAAAGACCCCGCAAAAGAGCCAAAGAAAAGAAGACACTGGAGAGGGGAGAAGACCACCGGAGCAGATTTAATAAAATATTTTAAAAAGCTGTGTGTTTTTTTTGTGTACATATTTCTTCCCAGGTAAATGGGTAGGGGTACGATGTACCCCATACTCCTTTACATAGGGTGGGGGGCCCTATCCACCGGCCAGGGTTGTCGGGAAGAGGCCCTTGTCCTCATCAACATGGGGACAAGGTGCTTTGGGGTGGGGGGCGCAGAGCCCCCCCTGCCCCGAAGCACCCATACTCCCCATGTTGAGGGCACGCGGCCTGGTATGGTCCAGGAGGGAGGGGGCCACTCGCTCGTCCCCACCCCCTTTCCTGGCCTGCCGGGCTGCGTTCTCGGATAAGGGTCTGGTATGGATTTTGGGGGGGACCCCCACGCTGTTTTTTTCGGCATGGGGTTCCTCTTAAAATCCGTACCAGACCAAAGGGCCTGGTATGCTCCTGGAGGGGGACCCCATGCCAGTTTTTTCTTTAAAAATATGGTGTGGAGTTCCCCTTCAAAATCCCCAGAGCACAAAGTGCCTGGCATTGTCGGGATCAAAGTCGGATCCCTGTTCACAGACAAATAGTCCGACTTTGATCCCATGTAAGACCGTAAATCGCACAGCAGTGTAGGATCAAAGTAGGACCTCTTTTTTGTCGGATAGTGTGAACCCAGCCTCAGGCTGGGTTCACACTATCCGACACAAAAATGGTCAGACTTTTGATCCTATTTTGCCCTGCAACATCGGTCCTACTTCTGTCCTACTTTGGTCCTACTTCCATCCAACTTGAATGAACAAGTTAAGATTTTGCTCAGACTTTGAGATAGTGACTTGTCCTTTGACCAATCAAAACAATCCCAGTGTGAGATATTTTCCTTTTACTGCTGCTGTAATCACCAAGTTGGATGTCACAAGTTGGATGGTTAGAACAAGGATCCGACTTTGACCCTACTTCAATGATATTCAATGGGCTGAAGTAGGACCAAAGTCGGACCAAAGTAGTACAGGAACCTTTTTCAAAGTCGGACCGACTTGTGTCAGACCAGTTAAGACGGCTCTCATAGGGAAACATTGATTTGGTGACTCATGCGACTTGTGCTCACAATGTCGGTCTGTTTGTCGGACAAGTGTGAACCCAGCCTCAAACCCCCTCAAACATCAATCAGAATCAGAGAATTTATTGTAATGTTACAATAAAAATCATAAAATGAAACCTAGTTGTAGCTCCCTCACATTAAAAAAGGTATTCCACACCCAATAAAAACACTTAGGCTGGGTTCACGCTATTGCGAATTGGATGTGTGTTTCGCCACATCCAATTCGCATGTCAGGAGATTGTGACCGGTTCTCTATGGAGCTGGTTCACACATCTCGGCAGCAGCTCTGGTGCAAATTGCACAGGAGTCCTGTGCATTTTCTGGTCTGTTTCAGATCCGAATTCAGCCAAAAATTCTGGCTAAAATCAGACCTGAAACAGTGAACGGGGACGCACCAAACCCCTGCTGTGAGCTGCTCCGTCCTGCAGTGTGAACCCAGCCTTAACCAAAACAGCATGCATACTATAATTAATATATAGCTCCAAATCAATTTATTCCACAACACCTCTAGCATTCAAGAGCTGTATAGATCAAGCAAATTCCTAAACCCGATGGTATGAGAGCAAATACATCTATACCATCTACCAGAACGTAGCAATGCATACAGATCATTACCAGGATGTGAAGTATCTTCCAGTATACCTTCCAATATATTAATAGCTCTCTGAAGGCACCTCCCCTCCCTTAATTCCTCTATACTCATGACTGCTGAGGCGCAATGGGCCTAGGCATGAAACTATTGTTGACATAATGCATAAAACCCCCTTGCCACCATACCATATAACAAATCACGCTTACAACCATTAGGTTTGAAAAGGCAAGGCCACAGCTTTATTTAAATTCCAACACAGAACATGTGAACACTTTAAACCAGTGTCAGTCACAGTTATACTGTGAGCACCCTTTAACCGTAATTCCAAAGGGGGCCTGTCCTTACCATAAGTGCTGGACAGACAGCCTATTTCCAGTTTTCAATCAAGGGCATAGCCCATTACAGCAACTTTTAATGCTGGCAAGGTCAAGAAACTACTACAGTATGTCAGTAATTAACTGACAGGTGCCCCACCGCAGCCAGGGCCTGTTCCACACCTCGCTGAAGGCCAAGGTTGAAGACGTCCAAGCCAAAGTCATTAAGGTGAAGACCATCAGAACGCAACAGCTCGTCATTGGCACCCTCCAAATTCCTGTGCCGGATTACCAACCCTCCAATTTGTCGAACAAACTTAGATACTTATGCATTAACCTTCCAAGGAAAACGTTCCAAGCATGGGCCAGGGGCATCCCGGGACCGGAGCAAACGAGGCACTATCTCGGACCAAGTGAGGACCAGGTTGGTGAAGACCGCATAAAAATGGGCAATGTCACGTTTTATAGCAGAAATGAGGTCCACGGAACGTGTGTAACCCATGTTTTCCCCAGAATCAATAGGATAGGGCCAAAAAACATGGGAACGAAGACGTAAACACTCCGGGAGGACCTGAGGCCAGTGTAGACCACACAGCCCACGCCAACGGATCCTGGTGATATAGGAGAAACCCAAATTCTTCCCGTAGCTATGAACTTCCAACCAAGGATAGGACCAGTAAATAAAGGAATCCCCGACGAACGAAAAATCGTGAGAGGGGAGGCCCAATTTGTCGAGGCAACAACAGAAAACCTGCAGGAATTGAAACCTGCTAAGGAAGGACAAATCGTCGTGAACAAAGAAAATGACAGACCGGGGGGGGTGTGCGGACCTGTAGAGGCAGGCAAAAGAGGCCCCCGAAAGCATGATGAACAACGCATCTGCCCCTGCTGAGGGTATCAGTTTTCGAGGTTCGCAGGAAGAAAAAACATCATCCATCAGGACACCGCCCACTGAGGATCTGGATTTAGGGACCAGTTCACCGATGCGGAAAGCACCGAAAACGCCCAGGTAGAAACTTGTACCCATTCGTCCCATACCCAGCAGTACGAAACCCACGTTCGCAGAGACAGGGATGCTCGCATGAGGTCTAGCAAGTGTCAGGCTCCAAAAGTAGGTTGGACAGGGAAGGCCCTCCAGGGATGCCGACGGAGCCAGGGTGTGAAACCGGTCGAGCTGCGAACGGGAGAAAGCGCCAGAGATGTCGTAGCAATTCCAGGGACATGTTTAGCTCTAAAACATATGTTAAACTGCAAACACCTGAGAACTAAAAAAACGCAGTAAGGACACAACTGGAGGGATCTAGCAGACTGCCAGTTGAACACCTGCACCACGCTCATAGTATCTGGCCAGAAAAACCCCCTGGCGGTTGCGCAACCTCTCGCCCCACAACATAAGTGCGCCAATAATTGGAAAACGCTCAAGCAGGGTGAGGTTGCGCAACAAATCCATGCGGGCCCATGAAGCCAGCCAACACTCGGCAGACCACTTCTCCTGGAAAAAAGGCACCGAAGCCACAGGAGCCTGCCGCAATAATATACAGCTCCAACTGCGTATTTGGTACCTACTCCAGTAGCCAATAGGACTGCCCATTGTAGAATTGGAGAAAGGAGAGCCAGATCTCCAAGTCGTCCCACATGGCATTGGTTATACGGACATAGTGGCGGGGGGCCAGACATGCCCTTCGTGGTCCATGTTAAGCATCTACAAAATACCCTCCTCATGCGGATAACTCTACCGGCAAAAACCAAATGACCTAACAAGGACTAAATCTGTTTCAACTGCGGGGTTTTTTTTTGTAAAAAAATTACAGTATTCAGAATCGCTGTTTTTGGCGATCTGAATACTGTGAAGTGTAAAGGAGAGATGGGGGGGGGGGGGTCTTTTACCCCCCCATCCCTCCACAAAGAGTACCTGTCACCATATATTATTATCACAAGGGATGTTTACATTTCTTGTGGTAGCAATAAATGTGATCAGATTTTTTTTTTTTTAAACAAACTGTGTTAAAAAATAAATAAATTAATTAAATAAATGTAAAAAAAAATGTAAAGCGCCACGTTGATGGGGAGAAGGGCCTCATCCCCACAACCCTGGCCGGTGGTTGTGGGAGTCTGCGGGCAGGGGGCTTATCAGATCCCGACCCCCCCCCCCCCATGTGAATAGGTTTGAGGTACCCCTACCCATTCACCAAAAAAGGAGTGTAGTGTAAAAAAAAAAACAAGAGGCAGTTTTTGACAAGTCCTTTATTTTGTAAAATAGCTCTTTCTTCTTTCTTCCTCCATCCTCTCCTGCCCCGGTCCTTCTTCTGGTCTTCAGGTTCCTCTTTTAGTCTTCTGGCTTCCTGTCTTCGTCTTCAATCTTCATCTTCTTTCTTCTTTCACCGCCGCCGCTCTCTCTGCTGATGCAGCCTGGCCCATGCGTGTCTTGTAGAATAGGCGGTCTTCACGGTGACCGTACTTTTATCAGAAGAGGGACAGGGCCACCCAGTGATGTAACTGAGTGAACCCGCCCTCTTCTGACATCATGTGATGTAAGAGGGGACGGGTCACCTATTTACATCACTGGGTGGCCCTGCCCCTTCTTAAATAAGAACTGTCATCGTGAAGAACGCCCATTCTGCAAGATGCGCAGGGGCCGGGCTTCAGCAACGGGGAGAGCGGAGTCAGTGAAAGAAGAAAGATGAAGACTAAAGATTGAAGATGAAGAGAGGAAGCAAGACTAAAAGAAGGACCGGGCCAGAAGAAGATGGAGAAAGAAAGAGATATTTTACAAAATAAAGTACTTGTCAAAAATTGCCTCTTCCTTTTTTAACACTACAATCCTTTTTTGGTGAATGGGTAGGGGTACAATGCACCCCAAACCTATTCACATGGGGGGGGGCGGGATCTGGGGCCCCCCTTGTTAAAGAGTGCTTCCAGATTCTGATAAGCACCCCCGCCCGCAGACCCCCACAAGCACCGGCCATGCTTGTGGGCTAGAGGCTCTTGTCCCCATTGACATGGGGACAGGGTGCTTTGAGGTGGGGATGAAGAGCCCCCCTCCCCCAAAGCACCCACAATCCCCATGTTGAGGGCATGTAGCCTGGTACGGTTCAGGAGGGGGGAGGGTGCTCGCTCAACCCCCCCCCCCCATCCTAACCGGCCAGGGCTGCATGCTTGGATAAGGGTCTGGTTTGGATTTTAGGAGGACCCCTACACCAATTTTTTCAAATTTGATTTTTCATGTTTGCGTCCCATAGACTTTAATGGTGTTCGGATGTTCGCCCTGAACTTTGTCTGTTCGCAATTTCTGGTGCGAACCGAACCGGGAGGTGTTTGGTTCATCCCCAATGCAGACATAGCTACTCTTTTTTTCCAAATAAGACAACACAGAGTGCAAGACCAATGCAATGGCATCCTCCATAGAGCTATTTTTCTTGAAAGCAAATTGGTAGCTATTCAACCCTGGGGGAAACTATACCGAAAACAAACAAAATAACACTTAGAATATAAACAAAAGACATTCAAGAGCCAAAGCCCTTAAAAGCTTTTAAAACAACCTGAAAGCAGAACTCCAGCTACAGAGCTTTTTCCTGGCGCATCATGGCAGCATATAATGGTTTGTGGCTCCACCCCCCAGAACCTGATAGGACTGGTTAACTATAAATTAAAGACCGACCCAGTCCCAGCATTCGCCTTTTGGCCTCACTTGATCAGGACTGGAGTTGCGAGGTTTCCCATACCGTTTATCGCCCCCAACCAGGTTCAGCCTCTCCTGAGTGGAAGTTCTTCCTGTAAAATCCTAAATGAGCTATATGGTTGGAGCCCCATTCTGGTGGTCTTGGGGGGCATAGTTCAGCCTCTCCTGGGTGGAAGTCCTTCCTGTACAGCTTCTAAATGAGCTACATGGTTGGAGCTCCATTCTGGTGGTGCAGTGCTCTCAAAGAAAGCTTTACACAAGCTTTTCTCTGTTTGTCGGGGCTTTCCCGCACCTGTCTGTGTTGTAGAGGCAGGAAGGAATGCAGCTGCTGTGGCCAGTTTCCTGACTTGCCCTTTTCCAAGAAGGCAATTTGAGCATGCCTGGGCACTGATATCATCACTAATTACCAAATTTGCCAGTTTTAAATGGTTTTATGGCATTTTTGGGCAACACATGCTGGAGTTCTCTACTCATCCATGCTGGATGCTTATGTGGTCATTGTTTGCAGTTATGTTTTCCCTTTTTATTGCATTTACCTTGGCTCTTGCTAGCTCTTTCTCAGTGCTTGCTCTGGGGTCACTGTGTCATGCTGTTTTCCATTTCAGCCTGCTGCTTTGCTCTGTTACTATGGGGAATGTTGCCCAGTCGAGTCACCCATTGCTTTTAAGGTAAAGGTATTAGGGAAGTAGTGAGGATATTGAGAAAAATAGATCCAATATCTACAGCTCTGTAAGGACATCAAGCTAGGGCGAGCCCTCTAAAGGTCAAGACAAGTCGCCATCTAAGAGCAGACATCCAGGCAATGTTGAGCAAGGTCATCATCTCATCTCTCATTATCATCAAGTTACCAGCCCTAATAGTTGCTGCATTTGTGGTGGAAAGTAATTGCCTGCCAAGCTAGTGTGTCAAGTCTGCCTGGAGCAAGCAGCATAGAGCCCTGCAAGGACCTCAAGATGGAGGGTGCCCTCTAGAGGCCATAAGATTTGCCATTTAGGCGCAGACATCCAGGCAACGTTGATCAAGGTCATCATCTCGCCTATCATTATTATTGCACCCTGTCTACAAACACCACAGGTTACCAGCCCTAATGGTTGCTGCATTTGTGGCGAAAAGTCATTGCCTGAAAAGCTAGTATGTCAAGTCTGCTTGGAGGAAGCAGCAACTGACAAAGAAGTGGATGCCAGGAAAGTAGTGGCCTTGATTAAAGATTCAGCCAAAGGAGTCGATACATGAAGCCTGAATTGCCTAGCACTTCCAACCAGAGCCAGTAGGTGGTGTCTAAATTGGAAAGCTTGTCAGAGTACAAAGACATTAAAGGGGCCACAGGCTTTGCTGTTTGCCCAATAGAGCTTTTTGCAATTGCCTGGAGTGAAGTGGAGGAAACCCTCCACAAAGGTGTCAGTTTATAAAGCAGTGTAAAAAATCCACTGCACAGTTCTCCGGCATTCACAGAGGAGATCGTTCTCCTCTGTGTGCCTGTTTATTAAGCAGTGTAGATCGCTTCACAGTTTGTGAAGTGATCTGCAAATGCTTCAAACAGTGGAAAACGCCCTAATCTCGTGAGACTTTACGAGATTACGGCACCAGAAACCGGTCCTGTTAAACCACTGTGTGGTCTTGGCCACCATGCTGCAGCTCAGTTTCAGGGTCTTGGCAATCTTCTTATAGCCTAGGCCATCTTTATATAGTGGAACAATTCTTTTTTTCAGATCCTCAGAGCGTTCTTTGCCATGAGGTGCCATGTTGAACTTCCAGTGACCAGTATGAGAGAGTGAGAGCGATAACACCAAATTTAATACACCTGCTCCCCATTCACACCTGAGACCTTGTTACACTAACGAGTCACATGACACCTAGAAGGTAAAATGGCTATTTGGGGCCAATTTGAACATTTTCACTTAGGGGTGTACTCACTTTTGTTGCCAGCGGTTTAGACATTAGTGACTGTGTGTTGAGTTAATTTGAGGGGACAGCAGATCTACACTGTTATACAAGCTGTACACTCACTACTTTACATTGTACAAAGTGTCATTTCTTCAGTGTTGTCACATGAAAAGATATAATAAAATATTTACAAAAATGTAAGGGGTGTACTCGCTTTTGTGAGATACTGTGTGTGTATATATATATATATATATATATATATATATATACATTATATATACACGTATATAGATACACACATCATATACTGTACATGTATATACATATATACACATATGCAGGGCAGGGGGACATGGCTACTGTGTTGGGGGGTTTGAACGAGGCAGGAAGAAGTCTATAATCTTCCTCCTTCCCCGGGATTCCCTCTTCACCCCCCCCCCCCCCAAT
>BLSH010490787.1:3029057-3041139 GCA_018402905.1 Glandirana rugosa | reverse complement strand
TTTTCTACTGACTTTGAATAATCTTTTTATACCCCCCCCCCCCCCACACTCTGTTTTTAGCGCACCCTCTATGTTTTTATTATATGCTGATGATGTCATCGGCTGCATGCACTCTGAATATCTCCTAAACTGTGCAAACTTAGGAGATATTCACAGTACCTACAGGTAAGCCTTATTATAGGCTTGCCTGCAGGTACAAGTGGTGTAACAGAGTTTACAACCAATTTAAAAAGTAGGAAAGTCTTAGTATGCAGAATGAAAGAATCATTATAGACTTCCTGCCTTGCAGTGATGATAGAGTTATTGTTTTGGTTGTTTCAAGTAACAGAAGGCACTGTTGTCTGACTAATATATTGTGTCATAATACAGTTATCTTTTAAAGCAAAAGTACATTTGAAATTCCCCAAATGTGTCATTATATTTGGATTGTGAATGGCTACACTTCTCTAAGGCTCCACTCGGCCACTGAGAAACCCACCGACATTGGGCTCAATATCCTCCGCAGAAACCATCCACCACCACCCACCACTTCTCCAGTCTGCCTGCTATGCCTCGCCACAAAAAGGAATTGCCAAAGCCAAGTAAATTGCCTGGTTTCTATATCTCCCAAGGTCATGGGCTCCAACAAAATGGCGGCACCACCGGGCCAGGGCTGCAGCACAGAGGCCCGCATCTAGGCTAGATTTCAGGCCCCTAGGGGATTTTCTAGGGCTTTCTCGTCATCCTCACACAGCCCAGTGAAGTCTAGGCCTCTCAGGGAGTCTCCTGTCAGAAGTAACATGTATCCCACTATGGAGGTAAGCAATGTACAGGCCTCTACATCTAATCCTCTTCCAGGCCCTATTGCTACCTTGCTCACAGTGGGCCAATCTGTCTCAGATACTGTTTTAAAGGACACGCTCCTTTCCCTGCGCTCATCCCTTCCCTTAGACATGCTCTCATGTTTGCAGCAATTTAAAGTGGAAGTGCAGGAATTGGATGAGAGGGTGGACAGGGTAGAAACCCTTTATGAGTGAGTACACAATGTCATTCAACACCATGGTGGATGCCCACACAGCACATTCTGAAGATATCAGTTGGCTAAAGGATAAGGTACAGACAACAAAGAAAACAGCGCTGACCTCTAAACTGAACATGTGCCAAAAAACTTTGTGGAATAATATATTAAGTGCTACTAGTGCTTAAAGGTATTATACAAATGAATACACAAAATGCCACTAGTGCTTAAGTTATACAAAATACTGTGCAAAAGGTGACCAAGGTGAAAAACCATAACACATAAAAGTCTCTTATAATTCTTAAAGTGCTTGTGCTTCTGTCAGGAAATGTTCCCACCTACTGGTGGCACTGTTTTCTCCAAGACCTATAGGCTGCAGTTCCGGTGTCCACCAGTGGGTGTCTTTCGGCAGTAAGGACCTGACATCATCTCCTACAATCAGGCATCACCTGAGACTGATTGCAGGAAGTGTATTTTAACCTGGGGAATGCTGTTGTAATTTGCCTTGATATTCTCTTGTGCCCCTGATCTGCGATCCTGTGTTCCTGAAGCCTGTCTCCTGTCTCCCATTCCTGGACTCTGACCCCAATCCTGCAGCCTGATCCCTTCTTTCCTACCCAGTCCATCTCCTGTTTCCCTTTTCCTGTCCTGCCTTGTTGCCAGCTCCCTTCTGCTTGATCTCCCGTGTATGACCCTGGCTCTGGTACGATTATGATTTGGATATCCCATGCTCTGTAAATATTGTATTTAGTCTGCCTTTGGTTTGTGTTCACTGGTTGTTGTTCACTGGTTGGGTTACACTAGTCACTGCATTGGAGGTGCGTTATCTTTGTTATTTACTCATCTTTTAAATAAACATTATTATTCACATTATCTGCGTTTTGTGCGGTCTGTTGCAGTCCACACATTTCTGGTCACACCGGTCCCTGACATAATATCAAGGCCAATTCTGACCAGAAGTGGCTGCACAGAAAAGCCATCTTGGTTTTGCTGTTTGTGATAACATGAATCCAGAGGAGGTTATTTATTTTTCTCTGCTGCTGACAGAGGATCCTGACTATTGCCGCCAGACATTGAAGTGACCAGCTATTAGAATGTATTCGTCTTGCTCATTCCCTAGTTGATCAGGGCAGTATGTCATTTGGAGATGTTCAGCCTTTGAGTCAGGTTTGTGCAGAGTTTGCTTTGTCAGGTATTTCCAAAGGCGGTGATGATTTTTCTCATTCTCTTCAGTATGGCTCAGGTAGTTTCACTGGTGTGGTTATTAGAAGATGACTCAGCTTACTTCTTTGAGCATTATTCGGCATGTCCCCAACAGACGCTAGTGGAGTGTATTAATGCAGTGCAGACTCTTGTCAGACAGGCCGCATGTAATCCGGATTTTGTTAAACCTTTACTACAAGCATGGTCAGATATGTTGTATTCAGCCCCAGTCAGCTTGCACCAACCCATTCCTGCCACCAGAGACCTACCTGATCAAACGTCTCTCTCTCCTTCACCTACAGAAACCACAGTCACAGCCAAATATACTCTGCTACCAACCAAATATCAGAACCCCATTTCCACCTGCTGCACCTACCCTGCCTTTAACACCCTACCTCTTCTCCGCTGCCTACAACAAACCCACAAAGATCTCCCTTAGCAACTGCTCCCTCTTTATTTCCATACTCCAGCCAGCCTCTTCCATCAGTGGCACACCCTACTTACAGCCCTGCAGTCACTTACAGAACTTCAGTGGTTAAACCTACGAAGAAAGAGAAGTTTTTCCCAACCCGCACAATTTAGCCAATATCCAATCCTGCCTCTACACCAGCCAATCCATCCCAGTCTGACTCTACACCAACAAATCTGTCCCAGTCTGTCTCCACACCAGCCAACCTGCTCAAGCCCGCCACCCTAAGCCAATCTGCTCCGGTCTGCCTCTACACCAGCCAATCTGTTCCAGTTTGCTTCTACACCAGCCAATCTGTTCCAGTCTGCCTCTACACCAGCTGATCTGTTCCAGTCTGCTTCTACACCAGCCGATCTGTTCCAGTCTGCTTCTACACCAGCCGATCTGTTCCAGTCTGCTTCTACACCATCGGATCTGTTCCAGTCTGCTTCTACACCAGCCGACCTGTTACAGTCTGTTTCTACACCAGCTGATCTGTTCCAGTCTGCTTCTACACCAGCCGATCTGTTCCACTCTGCCTCCACACCAGCCAATATATTCCAGTATACCTCCACTCCAGGCAATCTATTCAAGCCTGCCTCCACATCAGCCAATTTGCTCCAGTCTACCTCCATGATTGCCAATAGGTTTTAGCCTGCTTCTGACAGACCTGAAAATGCTATCCAGCCTGCTGATTCAGTGCCCTCTGCTCAACCTGCTGATCCTGTGCCCGCTGTCCAGTCTGCTGATCCTGTGCCCGCTGACCAGTCTGCTGATCCTGTGCCCACTGTCCAGTCTGCTGATCCTGTGCCTGCTGTCCAGCATGCTGATCCTGTGACAGCTATCCAGCCCGCTGATCCTGTGCCCACTATCCAGCCTGCTGATCCTGTGCCCTCTGCTCAACCTGCTGATTCTGTGCCCTCTGCTCAACCTGCTGATCCTGTGCCCTCTGCTCAACCTGCTGATCCTGTGCTCTCTGTCCAGCCTTCTGATCCTGTGCCCGCTGTCCAGCCTGCTGATCCAGTGCCCGATGCCCAGCCTGCTGTTATGGTGCCCGCTGTCAATCCTGCTGTTATGGTGCCCGCTGTCCGGCCTGCTGATCTTGTGCCCACTGTCCAGCCTGATGATCTGGTGCCTGCGGCTCGGCCTGACGATCCAGTTCCTGATTCCCAGCCTGCTGTTCCGGTGCCCGCTGTTCCAGTGCCCGCTGTAGAGCCTGCTGTTCCGGTGCCTGCTGTCCAGCCTGATGATCCAGTGCCCACTGTCCAGCCTGATGTTCCAGCGCCCGTTGTCCAGCCTGGTGTTCCAGTGCCCGCAGCCCAGTCTAATGATCCGGTGCCAGCTGTCCAGTCTGATCTGGTGCCCGCTGTCCAGCCTGATGTTCCAATGCCTGCTGTGCAGTCTGATGTTCTGGTGCCCGCTGTACAGTCTGATGTTCCGGTGCCCACTGTCCAGTCTGATGTTCCGGTGCCCACTGTCCAGTCTGATGATCCGGTGCCTGTTGTCCAGCCTGATGTGCCTCTGCCTGCTGCCAAGCCTGATGTGCCTCTGCCCACTGCCAAGTCTGATGTGCCTTTGCCCACTGCCCAGCCTGATGTGCCTCTGACCACTGCCCAGCCTGATGTGCCTCTGCCTGCTGCCCAGCCTGTTGTGCCTCTGCCCATTGCCCAGCCTGATGTGCCTCTGCCTGCTGCCCAGCCTGATGTGCCTCTGCCCGCTGCCCAGCCTGATGTGCCTCTGCCCGCTGTCCAGCCTAATGTGCCTCTGCCCGGTGCCCAGCCTGATGTGCCTCTGTCCGCTGCCCAGCCAGATGTGCCTCTGCCTGCTGCCCAGCTTGGTGTGCCTCTGCCCACTGCCCAGCCAGATGTGCCTCTGCCCACTGCCCAGCCGGATGTGCCTGTGCCCGCTGCCCAGTCAGATGTGCCTCTGCCCGCTGCCCAGCCGGATGTACCTCTGCCCGCTGCCCAGCCGGATGTGCCTCTGCCCGCTGCTCAGACTGATGTGCCTAAGGTTCTTTTCTCAGTTGCCTCGATTGGGTCCCTCCTACAATACTTTGCTCCGAGGGCGCCAAAGCCTGGTGGTCCGGACATACCCTTTGCAATTGGTAGCCGCGTTTACCTTCATGACCTTGGTAGCGGTGAGCTCCAGGGGAATGGTAGAGCACCATTTGTGCCTTGCTATGACACTAGGTGCATTAGGGGACCCGTGTTGGGTAACCAGTGTCTTGGGGAAACCTAGATGGCCATTGAAGTGTGGAACAAGTCCTGGAGATCAGGCAAGCTACATAATTGTAACCAGACATTCCAGTGTCAGTGGTTTTGTGTTGTCACATGACCCCAGGGCTAAGTTTGCGAATGACCCATGGCACCCCAGTGTTGGGGTTCCTAACCAGTTACCAGGCCAAGGCGGTGAAATACCTGGCTTCTTTCTGGATCCCAGCAGCAGGGCCTCTGATTTGAAACCTGGCACCCCTTGGGCTTTGCGACTTTTTCTTGTGGACTTTTTTTTTCTCAGCTATGATCAGTTGGAGTGTCCGGAGGTCACTCCTTCGAGGGAGGGTACTGTCAGGAAATGTTCTCACCTACTGGTGGCACTGTTTTCTCACAGACCAATAGGCTGCAGTTCCGGTGTCCACCAGCGGGTGTCTTTCGGCAGTAAGGACCTGATATCATCTCCTACAATCAGGCATCACCTGAGACTAATTGCAGGAAGTGTATTTTAACCTGGGGAATGCTGTTGTAATTTGCCTTGATATTCTCTTGTGCCCCTAATCCAGTGGTTCTCAACTCCGGTCCTCGGGACCCCCCAACAGGCCAGGTTTGCAGGATAACTGAAATACATCACAGGTGATATCATTTGCTGCTCAGTGATTGCAGTATTCTAGTCTGCATCTCCCCACGGTAATACTTAAAGTCTGGCCTGTTGGTGGGTCCCGAGGACTGGAGTTGAGAACCACTGCCCTAATCTGTGATCCTGTGTTCCTGAAGCCTGTCTCCTGTCTCCCGTTCCTGGACTCTGAACCCCGATCCTGCAGCCTGATCACTTCTTACCTGCCCAGTCCATCTCCTGTTTCCCTTTTCCTGTCCTGCCTTGTTCCCAGTTCCCTTCTGCTTGATCTCCCATGTATGACCCTGGCTCTGGTACAATTATGACTTGGATATCCCATGCTCAGTAAATATTGTATTTAGTCTGTCTTTAGTTTGTGTTCACTGGTTGTTGTTCACTGGTTGGGTTACACTATTCACTGCATTGGAGGTGAGTTATCTTTGTTATTTACTTATCTTTTAAATAAACATTATTATTCACATTAACTGCGTTTGCAGTCCACACATTTCTGGTCACATCGGTCCCTGACAGCTTCTGTGCTCAAATAGGTGGCTGACTTCTGTGGTCCAATCCATGGGTATATCTCACTCAGTGGATATGTCAGGCCCACCTACCATACAGCAAAACTGGGCCAAATAGGCTTGCGGGTCTCTTTTGGGGGGACCTCTCCCACTGGCGTGGTCTCCACTAGGTCCTTAAGGAGATGATCTCCAGGTTTAAACTCCACCAAGGGGGATTCCGACAGGTGTATAGAGGAAAAAAACTCTTCATAGAGTGATATAGTTTACCGCTGTCCATTTATTGATAATGGTAAACATATAAAATTGCCAATAAAAAACTGTTTAAATTTTTTTAAAAACAAACAGCCCCAGAAACCGGGGCTTTGCGACTGGTATTGTGTCCCTATGGAATATCATATATGTCCTTGTATATAAGTGAGAGCTGCATGCTGTCTCCAAAAAGTGTTCCGCTCTCTGGACTCCGTGGGGCGTGCTTGGAAGCGTATCTTCATGCGTTTGTCGTCATTAAGCGACGTTATCAAAAGCAAGACGCAATACCAGTCGCAAAGCCCCGGTTTCTGGGGCTGTTTGTTTTTAAACATTTTTAACCACTTCAATACCAGGCACTTAGGACACTTCCCGCCCAGACCAATTTTTAGCTTTCAGTACTGTTGTGATTTGAATGATAATTGCGTGGTCGAGCGACGCTGTACCCAAACAAACTTTTTATCATTTTGTTCCCACAAATAGAGCTTTCTTTTGGTGGTATTTGATCACCCCTGCAGTTTTTATTTTTTGCGCTATAAACAAAGATCGAAAATTTTGAAAAAAAAAATATTTTTTTCTTTGTTTCTGTCACAAAACTTTGTATAAAGTACATTTTCTCCTTCACTGACGGGCACTGGTGTGGCTACACTGATGGGCACAGATGAGGCTAGACTGACAGGCACTGAGGAGGCAGTACAGATTGGCACTGATGAGGTGTCACTGATAAGGTTGCACTGATAATGGGGCACATATGCAGCACTGATGGGCGGCACTGATAAGCAACACTGACGGGCACTGATACGTGACACTGATATGCGGCACTGATGGACACTCATAGGCGGCACTGGGCACTGATGTGCACTGATAGTGTGGCACTTTTAGGTGGCACAGGTGGGCACTTTTAGGTGGCACAGGTGGTCACTGGTGTATATAGCACTGTTAGGGATGGCACTGGCAGGCATCACATATGGACACAGTGCCATCCCTACAGTGCACTGTATTTCCCTTACCTAGTGGGGGCTCCCTGGTGGTCCTGGGCGGCCTCCATGTTCCCTCCTTGGTGGTCCTGGGTGGCCTCCTCATGGTGTCCATGGGGGCTCCCTGGTGGTCCTGGTAGGCTCCCTGGTGGTCCAGTGGAGTGATCCTGAGGGGGGCTGCACTAATAAACGTTCAGCGCAGCCTTCCCCCATCAGAAGAGCAGCCGATCGGCTCTCCACTGCTCAGGTCTGTAGACCTGAGCAGAGGAAAAGCCGATAAACAGGTCTTCCTATTTACACTGTGATCAGCCGACGGAAGCCTTTTACCTCGGACGGTTATGCGATGGGTCAGACTGACCCATGGCACCATCAATCGCAGTGATGCTCGCCCCCTCGGGCGCGCGTTCTCGGATTATCCTGAGGACGTCAATAGACGTCCAGTCAGGATAATGAACCACCCGCCCGGACGTCATTTGTTAATACGCCGGGCGGGAAGTGGTTAAACAGTTTTTTATGGGCAATTTTATATGTTTACCATTATCAATAAATGTACAGTGGTAAACGATATCACTCTATGAAGAGTTTTTTTCCTCTAAATACCTGCCGGAATCCCCTTGGTGGAGTTTACACCTGGAGACCATCTACTTAAGCCTTGGACCTAGTGCCAGTGGGAGAGGTCCCCCCCAAAAGAGACCTGCAAGCCTATTTGGTCCAGTTTTGCTGTACGGTAAGTGGGCCCATCATATCCGGTGAGATATACCTACGGATTGGAGCACAGAAGTCGCCCATCTATTTGAGCACAGAAGCACAAGCACTTTAAGAATTATAAGAGACTTTTATGTTTTATGGTTTTTCACCTTGGTCACCTTTTGCAAAGTATTTTGTATAACTTAAGCACTAGTGCCACTTTATGTATTCATTTGTATTATATCTTTAAGCACTTGTAGCACTTTATATATTATTCCACAAAGTTTTTTGGCACATGTTCAGTTTAAAGGTCAGCGCTGTTTTCTAATTACCAATTTTGCAATCCGGCTAGGGAGACACTTGACAAGCAGTGACCCACACACAACAACATCATCATTTTTGGCACTAGTGTATGCTATTTCACAAACAGCAAAAGATTACTCTTAATCCAGCACTGGGGGGTGATGGCTACAAACCAGTTGAGGCATACCTTAGGGAAGTCATAAAAATGTCTATGCCACGGTTTGTGTAAAAAGATTTATTGTAAAATCAAAGTATTCCAAGGATGGAAAGGGTTAAAACATGGCTGACAGACAATCAACGTAAAACACCATGCTTTATATTGAACTTCAATCTCACCCAAACCTCGGCAGGCTGACTTGGGCATATTAAGGCCGGTGCTGGGGGGCAACCAAAAGGTGTATAAGTGCAAGATATCGCATGGGCATCCACCCAATGGAAGAGATGACAGAACTTACTGGTGGAACCTGTAATGGTCAGTGATGCGGCGAGGGCCCCCAATGGACCAGACATTGGACTCAAAACCCCTGGAAGATGCAGCTGGTGTGGTCGGGTGGCGTGCTGGAAGTGATGTCTCCAAGACAGAGTGATGTTGAACCGACTTGGGATGGAACAAAGATGCAGTTGTAGAGCAGATGGAAAGCTGTCAGCAGGCTGTGTGTCAGCCATGTTTTAACCCTTTCCATTCTTGGAATAATTTGATTTTACAATAAATCTTTTTACACAAACTGTGGCATAGACATTTTATGACTTACCTGAGGTATGCCTCAACTGGTTTGTAGCCATCGCCCCTCAGCGCTGGATTAAGAGGAACCTTTTGTTGTTTGTTCTTTTGCACAACACCCTGGTGTTTTGGTTCCCCTCTAGCTGCAGAGGGCTAACATTTATTACACAGACTGCCATATGTTGGTTCTCCATACAGCGCCTGAACTTTTTAGGAGTACACTAAAGGATAATGTAGTGGACCTGGGGGACAGGTCCAGGCAGAACAACATCAAAATTAGGGGGATTACAGAGTCAGTAACACAAGATCAGCTACTGCAGTATGCACAGGAGTTGTTTTTCTCCCGTGATACCCTCTATCATGCCTATGGACCTTATTATTGACAGGATCGACAGACTGCCTATGCCCTCTTTCCTCCCACCAGAGATTCTGAGGGATGTCCTCCTCAGGATTAATTACTTCTATGTCAAAGAGAGAATCCTATCAGCATCCAGACAAATAAACACTCTCCTTGCTACCATCTCAACAGTGCAACTACTTCCTGACCTATCTCAGCACACTCTTCAATGTCCCAAAAACCTGGTGACAGTAACTAAAGCCTTACATAACTACAAGATCCCACATAGGTGGAAATAACCGGCAACTCTTTCTATCACCCACAATGGGGTCACCACCCAACTGAATATGCTGGAGGAAGGTCTGAGGGCTCTTCATCAATTGAACATCCTTCCTGATCCACCGCCAACAGACCCTCATCAAGCTCACCCTTGCACTCTACATCTGGATTGGCAAGTAGTCTTCCACAACCAGTCTTCCAAAAAGAATGCTTCTGGATGTTTTAAATAGTTTTCATCACCTCAGACCCAACTCCCCAGCTCCAAACTGGCCTTCCCTTCTACCTTGGCCCCCCTGTTTTCTGTTATCACGCAGTCACTTTGTTTCTGTGCACGGGCCCTGGCATGGGTCCCCTTTTTAGACTTTGTTTGGTCTCTCTTGCTGTCCCACGGCTCCTAGTCCCCATCAGTTCCATGTTTTTCAATGCATCCTTAGCTCACCATCACACAGTCTTGACCCCTGTGCTTCTACCCATTGTACTCCCGAATTCTACTACAACCTGGACTATGGCTCCACTATGCCACCTCCAAGATTTACACTCTGCTCATCGCCAGCCTCTCACTTTATTCCCACAATGCCGCTGAAATGTATGTCTCTTAAGCAGGGCTTTTTTTCTGGCGGAACACGCTGGATGGCGTTCCACCACCTCTGCCAAAGGCAGTGAGGGAGAACTTTTTTTAAAACTGTTTATTTTACTCGGAGTAAGCTGGCGGCCGCATAAGCCAAATCAGCTTCTATAGTGCTGGCTGCAGCCCTTACAGAGTGGAAGGCGGAGTGATATCATCTGCACTCCGCCTCTCATTGCAGACCAGATCGCTTGCTCTATTTTGGCACCAATCGCAGCTGTCAGGAAGAGCTGCCGTATGATGTGCTTGCCTACTTTTCTGCTTTTTTGGTAAGCTAATTATTCCGAGCTGCTGGATGGGGGCTGTCTATTAACACTGCTTGGATATAGGGGCTGCCTGGATGTCTCTTTGCTGGATATATGCTGTCTATTGCTGGATATGGGCTGTCTATTGAAGGATGCGGGCTGTCTATTGCAGGATATGGCCTGTCTATTGCAGGATATGGGCTGTCTATTGCAGGATATGGGCTGTCTAATGCAGGATATGGGCTGTCTAATGCAGGATATGGGCTGTCTAATGCAGGATATAAGCTGTCTATTGCAGGATATAAGCTGTCTATTGCAGGATATGGGCTGTCCATTGCTGGATATGGGCTGTCTATTGCTGGATATAAGCTGATTATTGCAGGATATTGGCTGTCTATTGCTGGATACGGGCTGTCTATTGCTGGATACGGGCTGTCTATTGCTGAATATGGGCTGTCTATTGCTGAATATGGGCTGTCTATTGCAGGATATGGGCTGTCTATTGCTGGATATGGGCTGTCTATTGCTGAACATGGGCTGTCTATTGCTGAATATTAGCACTCTATTGCTGAATATGGACTGTCTATTGCTGGATATGGGCTGTCTATTGCTGGATATGGGCTGTCTATTGCTGGATATGGGCTGTCTTTTGCTGAATATGGGCTGTCTATTGCTGAATACGGGCTGTCTTTTGCAGGATATGGGCTGTCTATTGCAGGATATGGGTTGTCTATTGCAGGATATGGGCTGTCTGTTGCTGAATATAGGCACTCTATTGCTGAATATGGGCTGTCTATTGCAGGATATGGGCTGTCTTTTGCAGGATATGGGCTGTCTATTGCAGGATATGGGCTGTCTATTGCAGGATATAAGCTATCTATTGCAGGACATGGGTGTCTATTGCTAGATATGGGCCCCAGACCATGACACTCCCACCACCATGCTTGACTCACCTGGTTGCTGCAACACACGCTTGGCACCATCTGAACCAAATACATTTTTCTTGCTCTCATCAGACCACAGGGCATTGTTCCAGTAATCCATGTCCTTAGTCTTCTTGTCTTCAGCAAACTGTTTGCGGGCTTTCTTGTGGATCGTCTTTAAAAGAGGCCTCCTTTTGGGACAACAGCCATGCAGACCAATTTGATGCAGAGTGAGGCGTATGGTCTGAGCACTGACAGGCTGAACACGACGGCCCAACTTCATCGGAGGTGACGTCACAGGAAGTGACGAAACGCGTCAGGTGACCACACGGTGACAGAGGCCACGCCTAGTAGGTTTGCAAGCAGGAAGTGTCTGTAACACTGAGCGCGAGCATTACCTCTATAGAGCAGTCACAGTAATCTGCAAATCTATGCCTTTGATGTTTGCACTGTGAAATAGCTTTTTGGCCAATAAACCTTTGCTGGATACCTACACCAACAGGAGAGGGAACAGTGCGAGGGAAGGCACCAGTCTTAAGGTACACACCTATCTTTCTTCCTTTTGAGTAGCGCATAGTGAACAACTTTCCAAATAACCGGTTTTTCGATAAAGTGTCACGTTTGTAGTTTCCGTATCTAAACGTCTAATGACACTGACGAGATATCTCCATTACGAGCGCGAGTCACAATGTCTGTGAAGGACGAACGTTTGGATGATCCGCACCGGAGACAGTGGCACACCAG
>BLSH010490787.1:3001534-3017805 GCA_018402905.1 Glandirana rugosa | reverse complement strand
CACACCATATTACAGAAATATTGGGATGCCTGCCTTTACACACACATGAACTTTAATGGCATCCCAGTCTAAGTTCCGTAGAGTTCAATATTGAGTTGGCCCACCCTTTGAAGCTATAACAGCTTAAACTATTCCTGAAAGGCTGTCCACAAGGATTAGGAGTGTGTCTATGGAAATGTTTAACCATTCTTCCAGAAGCGCATTTGTGAGGTCAGGCACTGATGTTGGACGAGAAGGCCTGGCTTACAGTCTCCACTCTAATTAACCCCAAAGGTGTTATATCTGGTTTAGTCCAGTCAAGTTCCTCCACCCCAAACTGGCTCATCCATGTCTTTATGGACCTTGCTGTGTGCAATGGTCCAAATCATTTGGTGGAGGGGGGATTATGGTGTGGGGTTATTTTTCAGGGGTTGGGCTTGGCCCCTTTCTTCCAGTGAAAGGAACTCTTAAGGCATCAGCATACCAAGACATTTTGGACAATTTCATGCTCCCAAATTTGTGGAAAGAGTTTGGGGATGGCCCCTTCCTGTTCACCAGTGCACAAAGCATGGTCTATAAAGACATGGATGATCGAGTTTGGGGCAGAGGACTGGCCTGCACGGAGTCCTGACCTCAACCTGAAATAACACATTTGGGATGAATTAGAGTGGAGACTGTGAGCCAGGCCTTCACATCCAACATTAGTGCCCGACCTCACAAATGTGCTTCTGGAAGAATGGTCAAACATGCCCATAGACACTCCTAAACCTTGTGAACAGCCTTCCCAGAAGAGTTGAAGCTGTTGTAGCTGCAAAGGGTGGGCCAACTCAATTTTGAACCCAACAGACTAAGACTGGGATGTCATTAAAGTTCATGTGCATGTTACGGCAGGCGTACCAATACTTTTGGTAACTATATACATATATATATATATATACATACATATATATATATATATATATATATATATATATATACACCGGTATATATTTATTTATATATATATTTTTGCAAACAGTGTAAGTGTCTGAATTTGACCTGGTATTCGTATTCGTCTCTTGCAGCCCCTAAGAGTTAAGAGTGAGAGGAGAAAAGAAAACAATACAAGGAGCCAATCAGTTCATGTGGTGCCAAGAAGCATGCTGATATGAAGAGAAAGAAGAGTAACACAGAGATGAGCTCACCACTGTGCCACTTTAGTAGTCTAATTACAGGTTTCAGGTAGGTCCTGGATGACGTGGGCTCAGAGGAAGTAGGCAGGGCCATCTTAATAGCATCATAGGCCCCTGGGCAAAGTATTGCACTGGGGCCCCTACCACCCTGTCCCAATTAAGCACCTACTCTCAAGAATTAAAGTATAAATAGTTGATAGAATTAAACATATATTTATTGGTACTTTAAATAGAATCCAGGCCATGCCGGGACAGCTTAGTAAAAAGCAAATCTGGGACAGTTGGCAAGTACGAAGTAATGCAAGATTATCATGGGGCTCCCCATGCACCTAGGGCCCCTGGGCAGTGCCCAGTGGTACCCATGTTTTAAGACAGCCCTGGAAGTAGCTGGAATATTTTTGGCCATCAAACTGAGGACATCTAGCTGCAAAAATAATTTCTGCCAGGGTAATCTCTGGATTGAAGATGACTATCACAGCAAAGACTAGTTTTGATATTGTATTTTGTTATTTTTGGCCAGAGTTCTGCTTTAAGGTAGGCTGGAATTGCTACCTCTCAGAAACAAAAAAGGTTCTTGGACTTAAGACAAGAAAGAGCCTGGTACTGAAGTGGTTAACTTAGACATTAAAACGCTATAAGATAGTTTCCAACGTGCTTGGTTCTCCAGGGAATGTCAATATAATTGACTGACACTCTGTGTGGCTTCCCCTAAACAGTAATGCTCTGTTCAGATCTGGATATGGTGGGGGCAGATCATAGTTGAAGTTTATAGCAGAATAATGCTTCCCTGACAGTAGTATAGATAAACATGTTTTTTTACCGTTTGCAAGACAATTGGCAATATTTGTCTTGGTTTCTATACTCAGCCTGAGATTTATTGTGCGTTGCTAAATCTGAACTTCAGCAAACATTTCTGCTATTAAGGGAATTGCATGTGCACTGTGTGGGACGTTCGTGGTTGTTATAGTAATTGACATATTTCAGAGCACAGAAAACCAAAGAAAACAGGAAATCAAACATTCCACAGCATCACATGTTCATACAAACACGTTATTGTTAGCACACAGACATAGCTCATGGAACAAAAAAGTACCCATGATTTTCTGATGGAGAAAGTGGAATGGTCAGCCAGTAATCATAACATCAACAAGACATCACCTTATCTCATTTCCTATATTTGAACTGAATAGATCATTGACATAAAAGGGAAGTTCACCTATATATTAAAAGAGAAAACTGCTAGAAGGCTTTATAACTTTTCAAGAACCAAATCAGTTGTCAGAGTGATCAGCTCATTCTGTGCCAGAATGAATTTGCTGGGATTCATGTTATCCATTGGAGCAGTCACTTTTAGCTGCGCTTTTCCACAAATGAAAGGTAAGATCACAGCATGCTAACAGATATATTGATGTAGATTTTCTCTCGCCCTCTCCCCGTCTCTCTCTCTCGCCCTCTCCCCGTCTCTCTCACTCGCCCTCTCCCCATCTCTCTCTCTCGCCCTCTCCCGGTCTCTCTCGCCCTCTCCCCGTCTCTCTCTCGCCCTCTCCCCATCTCTCTCTCTCGCCCTCTCCCCGTCTCTCTCTCGCCCTCTCCCCGTCTCTCTCTCGCCCTCTCCCCGTCTCTCTCTCTTTTTCTCTCTCTCTCTCGTCCTCTCCTCCCTCTCCTTACTTTCTCTCTTTTTCCCCCATATCGCTCTTTCTTTCCCTGTCTCACTGTTTCTCCTTCACTGTATCTCTGTTTTTCTGTCTCCCTTCCTGGATGTCTGATAAAGACATATACCTCATATAAACAGTGTATACAGCCGTGGCCCATAGGTGTGCGCAGCCTATTGCATTAGGGTGTGCACCACCAAGCGCAAACAAACATGCGTGTGTGTATATATGTCAGAAGGGCAGAGATCGGAGTCAATAGTTTATTTTTATTTAATTTTATTTATTTTTTTTACAATTTCGGTTTTTTTTTATTTTTTTTTACAATATTACATTTTATTATTTTTTACAATATTATATTTTAGTTTTTTTTTTACAATTTTATTTAGGAGCCCTGCTAGGGGTCTTTGATTAAATATCAGGGGTCTAAAGAGACCCCTGATGTGTCACTTTTGAGATAGAGAAAGGGACTGAGGACAGAGCTTCATTGACCCCTTTCTCTGCAGCCAGGCAGCAGGGGGAATCTGCACAGTACAGGGTGATTATTGTGTGCCCAGGCACACCTGCCACCCTATGTGCGCACGCCTATGCCGTGGCCAAAAGATTTGAGAATGACAAAAATATTAATTTTCACAAAGGCTGCTGCTTCTGTGTTTTTAGATCTTTTGCTTGTAAAATGACAAGCATTTCATAAGTGTCAAAGGCTTTTATTGACAATGACATTAAGTTTATGCAAAGAGTCAATATTTGCATTGTTGACCCTTCTGTTTCAAGACCTCTGCAATTCGCCCTGGCACGCTGTCAGTCAACTTCTGGGCCACATCCTGACTGATGGCAGCCCATTCTTGCATAATCAATGCTTGGGGTTTGTCAGAATTTGTGGGATTTTTTTTTTGTTCAGTCACCTCTTGAGGATTGGCCACATGTTCTCAATGGGATTAAGGTCTGGGGAGTTTCCTGGCCATGGACCCAACATTTCTATGTTTTGTTCCCTAAGTCACTTAGTTATCAGTTATGCCTTGTGGCAAGGTGCTCCATCATGCTGGAAAAGGCATTGTTGGTCATCAAACTGTTCTTGGATGGTTGTGAGAAGTTGTTCTCAGAGGATGTTTTGTACCATTCTTTATTCATGGCTGTGTTCTTAGGCAAAACTGTGAGTGAGCCCACTCTTTTGGCTGAGAAGCAACCCCACATATGAATGATCTCAGGATGCTTTACTGTTGGCATGACACAGGACTGATGGTAGCACTCACCTTTTCTTCTCTGGACAAGGTTTTTTACAGAATCCCCAAACAATAGGAAAGGGGATTCATCAGAGAACATGTCTTTACCTCAGTCCTCAGCAGTCTAATCCCTGTACCTTTTTGGGAATATCAATCTGTTCTGATGTTTTTCCTGGAGAGAAGTGGCTTCTTTGCTGTCCTTCTTGACACCAGGCCACCCTCCAAAATGTTTTGCCTCATTGTGCATGCAGATGCACTCACACAAGCTCTGCACTGGTGGTGCCCCGATCCCGCAGCCGAATCAACTGTAGGAGACGGCCCTGGTACTTGCTGGACTTTCTTGGGCACCCTGAAGCCTTCACAACAATTGAACCTCTCCTCTTAGTAACAGCAATATCCTTGCCTATGAATCCCTTTTTGTGGAAAGCAATGTTGACTGCATGTTTTTCCTTGCAGGTGACCATGGTTAACAGAGGAAGACCCACCTTCGTTTTTAGGCTTCCAGTCTCTTATTCTAACTCCCTTAGCATTACAGAGTGATTTCCAGCCTTGTCCTCGTCAACACTGACACCTTTGTTAACGAGAGAATCACTGACAGCTCGTCCTTTTGTGGCAGGGCTGAAATACAGCGGAAATGTTTTTTTATTTCCACCCTAAAATGGAACTACCGCTGATCGGATCCCCCCCCCCCCCCCTCCGGTGCCACATTTAGCACCTTTCAAGGGGGAACAGATACCTGTCAGAACCAGGCATTCAATCCCACTTCCGGGGAAAGATTGCGGTGATCTACACAATGTCCGCCCGCCGCCTGCTGCCTTCTGGGAGACACACAGATCCCAGAAGACAGCAGGGGACATTGGGAAAGTGTAGCGTGACTCGCGCATGTGCAATAGGAAACAGGCTTCACTTCTTGTTTCCCTTAGTAAAAATGTCGGCGCCTGCACCCGGAGCCGAGTGACGGATCGGCTTCGGTTGCTGAGATCACGGGCTCCCAGGACAGGTAAGTGTCCTTATATTGAAAGTCAGCAGCTTCAGAATTTGTAGCTGCTGACTCTTAATTTTTTTTCATCCGGGCGGAGCTCCGCTTTAAAGTCTTCTTTTTTTTCTTTAACCACTTCACCCCCGGAAGGATTTCCCATGTTAGGACCAGAGCACTTTTTTTCGATTCGGCACTGCATCGCTTTAACTGACAATTGCGCGGTCATGCGACGTTGTACCCAAACAAAATTTGCGTCCTTTTTTTCCACAAATAGAGCTTTCTTTTGGTGGTATTTGATCACCTCTGCGCCACTTCTGATTACCGCTATAAACAAAAAAGAGTGACAATTTTGCAATTAAAAAAAAAAAAATATTTCTTACTTTTTTCTAAAATACAAATACAAAAAAATAATTATATGATACTGATGAGGAGGCACTGGTGGGCACTAATGAGGTGGTACTGATGGGCTGCACTGATGGGCACTGATGAGGCGGCACTTGCGGGCACTGATGAGGAGGCACTGGTGAGCACTGATGAGGCGACACTGATGGGCACTGATAGGTAACACTGATGAGGAGGCACTGATGGGCACTGAGTGGCAGCACTGGTGGACACAGATTGGCAGCACTGATGGGCACTGTTGGGACTGCACTGATAATCAGGACACTGATAATCAGTGTCCTGATTATCAGTGTACATGTTCCTTTTAGAGAAGCTGATTATCGGCTCTCTTCTCTCCTTATGCTGTAAGCAAGAGGAGAGGAGTACTGATATCCAGCTACTTTTTACATCTGTGATCAGCTGTGACTGGACACATCTGATCATGTGGTAAAGACCTGATGATTTGCTCTATGCCTCAATCTGTGATTACAGAGCGGGCCACCTGCGCCCCGCAGTGGGTGCGCAATGGGCACAATCATGGGATGCCATTATATGACGCTGTCATTAAGCTATAGTGCAGTTGGCAAGTGGTTAAAGTATATCTAAGGATAAAACGTATTTTTTAGTTTTGGATAGAGTGGAGAAGGATTAAACTTTTCCTTATGTTTTTACTGTTATCTAGGGCTCTATATAAGAGGATAACTCTCACTTCAGATTCACCAGACAGAAAGTGAGGAAAATTCTGCAATAAGGACACAGACACAGAGAAGAAAATCTGGCTGGGGTATTAGCCATCCCCTACAAAAGCATTTTTATTTCTGCATGTGTTATCGTTGCAGAGTTCCTCTCATTTACTGTCTAGTAAAAGATTTTCAGCAGGACAGGAAATTAGGGTAAATCTTTCCAACATGGATGAATTTGGATTCGATCCAAGCACGTTTGAATGAACTCGGAAGAAAGCTGTAATTTCCAGCCGTTCAGCTGCAGGTGCACAAAGGGGCAGGGTTCATTGACCTAATATCACTACATGTCCATATTTGGTCAATGTTGGAACAAACTCAAGCTCTTTTTTACTCTTCAATAGAGCCCCAGATGGCAACTGTTCCCTACTCTATCCAAAACAAAAAAGGTGTGGCTGGACAAAACGTATACTTTACACAAATACATTATATATACAGTATAATGTATGTATATATGTATATATACTGTGTATAAACTCTCTCTCTCTCTCTCTCTCTCTCTCTCTCTCTCTCTATGTGTCTATGGGAATGTTTGACCATTCTTCCAGAGGCACATTTGTGAGGTCAGGCATTGATGTTGGAGAGTAGGCCTGGCTCACAGTCTGCACTCTAATTCACCCTAAAGGTGTTCTATGGGGTTGAGGTCAGGACTCTGTGCAGGCTAATCAAGTTTCCCCACCCAAAACTCTCTCATCCATATCTTTATGGACTTTGCTTTGAGCACCTATGGATTAAGACAGGGATGCCATTAAAGTTCATGAACGTGGCAAAGCAGCTGTCCCAATACTTTTGGTAATAATATATATATATATATATGAACATATGAACCTTCTCGCTTGTTTTATATGGAGTGGGGAAAGATTAGAATCTACAGTATGTCAGATTTTAATTGCTGGATATACGAGGAGGGAAGTTCATAAAGTAAAATATATAAATTCCAGATTTAACTTAACTCAGAGAAAAGCCAACATGTTTTAGGGGTTCAAAAGGTCCTCCATCAGGGCTTTGTTTAGGGAAGGAATTGTTAATAATGTATTAAATAAACCACGCTCATTACCCTAACCACTAAAGTATGGAAACAATACTTTGCATAACAATAAAATTGCATACCACTTGAAAGTGCATGAAGATTAATCAATACTTAGATCAATATTGCTGGTTTAAAAAAAAAATGATATTCTAAATACTACATTTGCACTACAAGTGCTTATATACTAATAAGTGCATCAATAATACTGGCCCCTAGGGGTCAGAATGACAGGAAAAACAAATGTGATTCTAGTTCAGTGTGCAAATTGGCAAACTTTCGATCAATATCAGAAATATCATGAATATGCAAAATAAGCAAACTGTGATTCAAGTCCTGTGTGCAAATTGGCAAGGTAAATCCTTTGAACAAAGGTGAATATCAAATAGTTCAAAAATGCAGAAAAATGCAAAAAAATACAAAAAATGCAAAAAAAAATGCAAAAGGATTTTGGATGACTTCGCAATCCCCAATGGATTCCCAGAACTCCAATATCCAGGTCTCAGGTGAAATCAAGTGACGGTGCAATCCTCCACCATTGAAAATAGCATAGTGAAGTAACTTAAGGCATTTATTGATTGATTTAATTTTTAAAATCCAAAGACAGGGGACGCATCAAGCATCAAGCACACACAATGCAAGCCTCCTTGCTTCTTTGCATGAGCTGAGTGGACCTCATACTGCAGAGCAGCTGAACACCTACTTACCCACAAGCACTTTTGATCTCTGCGGTGGGGATCACAGAGGTCTGGTAAGTAGGCATTTTTGCTATTTTCACTGGTGGAGGATTGCACCGTCACTTGATTTCACCTGAGACCTGGATATTGGAGTTCTGGGAATCCATTGGAGATTGCAAAGTCATCCAAACTTCTTTTGCATTTTTCTTGCATTTTTGTATTTTTTTGCATTTTTTATTGTTTGCATTTTTCTTGAACTATTTGATATTCACCTTTGTTCAAGGGATTTACCTTGCCAATTTGCACAGAGGACTTGAATCACAGTTTGTTTATTTTGCATATTCATGTTATCTGATATTGATTGAAAGTTTGCCAATTTGCACACTGAACTAGAATCACATTTGTTTTTCCTGTCATTCTGACCCCTAGTGTTATTGATGCACCTTATTAGTATATAAGCACAAAAGCACTTATATTGATCTAAGTAATGATTAATCTTCATGCACTT
Organism: Glandirana rugosa; assembly: GCA_018402905.1. Taxonomy (NCBI): domain Eukaryota; kingdom Metazoa; phylum Chordata; class Amphibia; order Anura; family Ranidae; genus Glandirana; species Glandirana rugosa. The sequence continues at coordinate 3,009,470 of BLSH010490787.1, read as the reverse complement.
TCAAGTGGCATGCACCTTATTAGTATATAAGCACTTATATTGATCTAAGTATTGATTAATTTTCATACACTTTCAAGTGGTATGCACTTTTATTGTTATGCAAAGTGTTGTTTCCATACTTTAGTGGTTAGGGTAATGAGCATGGTTTATTTTATACATTATTAACAGTTTGTTTGGGCATCGCTCATTTACACCAGCAGCTCTATTGTGTTACGTTTTTGCGCTGGCTTAGGGAATTAATCCCTTTTATATTCATTAGGGAAGGAAGTGTTCACTGAATTGTTAAAACTGGATCCTGAGGGCTAATATGGATGTTCACTTAGCAATTATAGTTTTTTTTGGTTTATTGTGCAATTTTATGACAAGAGTCTTAAAACGACATTAACCACTTGCCGACTGCGTATAGTGTATATATACGGCGGCAAAGTGGCACGATAGCGCAAATCACCATTTATAAATGGCGATCTGCGTAGGCTCGATAACGGGCGGGCGCGAGTGTGGCCGCAGGTTGGGTGGACTCGATTTCCGCCAGTGACCCGCGATCGCCTGTGAGAGAGGTAGAACAGGGAACCGCAGATGTAAACACGGCGGTTCCCCATTCTGACAGGTGGCATGACACTGATCTACTGATCCCTGTAATCGGGATCAGTTAGATCTGTTATGCCCCTGCCAGCCCAGCCCCCATACAGTTAAAACACGCCTAGGGAACACAGTTAACCCCTAGAGCGCCCCTACCGGTTAACCCTTTCACTGCCAGTGACATTTATACAGCAATCAGTGTTTTTTTTTAGCTCTGTATGAATGCCAATGGTCCCAAAAAAGTGTCAAAAATGTCAGACATGTCCACCGCAATGTCGCAGTCCCAAAAATTTCGCAGATCGCCGCCATTACTAGTAAATAAAAAAAATGAGTGAAAACAACATAAATTAATTCTCATTGTTTGTAAACGTGGCAAATTTTACGCAAACCAATCAATATATGCCGATTTAGATTTTTTTTTTGATATCTATTATAGCAAAAAGTAAGAAATATATTTTTTTTTTTTCAAAATTGTCGCTCATTTTTTGTTTATAGCGGTGATCATAAGTGACGCAGAGGTGATTAATGGTTTTACACAGAGCAGCCCCGACGTTCTTCTTCTGGGGTCCCCCGCTGGTGCTCCAAACTCCTTATCTTTGGCAAATGCCCCCATGGAAAGCAGCTTTCCATGGAGGCAACTGTGCAGGCTCTCTCCAGAGCTGCCCCCCTGTTTGCATCTATTGACACAGAGTGGGCAGCTTGCCCCTGCCCCCGGTTCACTTGGCACATCATTTGATTGACAGCAGTGGGTACCTCTGCTATCAGTCTGCCTAGGGAGGAGGGAGACAGCGGCGAGAGCCACTGCTCTTGTGCACATCACTGGATCGGATCGGGCTTAGATAAGAATAAGGGGGGGCGAGACTGGGTGTGGATTCTGCAGCACAGAATTTTTTTCACCTTGATTATTAGAATGCATTAAGGTGAAAATCTAAAGGATTTATAACCACTTTAAAGAAAATAATATCTGGCCTTAAAGAGGAAGTAAACGCTGATGGGCTTTACTTCCTCTTTGTTTCTCCTGATTATCCTGCAATATAAAAGCATAATAGACTAGTATGCATTGCACTCGTCTACGTCTCGTCTCGTCTCTTAGAGCCGGTTCACACTGAGGCGGCACGACTTGCAGGGCAAAGCAAGTCGCGCCGTTCGAGGCTACCTCAGCGCGGCTTGCAAGGAGACTTCTTTACATAGAAGTCAATGCAAGTCGCGCTGAGGTCGCCCCGAAATAGTGCAGGAACCTTTTTCTAAGTCGGAGCGACCTGAGTCGCTCCTATTAGAACGGTTCCATTGCACTGCATGGGGACGACTTGTCAGGCGACTTGAGTCGCCTGACAAGTCGCCTCAGTGTGAACCGGCTCTTACCCTCATTTTTACACACATTCTTTTGTGACTCTGAGAATAGAAGTAAAGGGAAATTTCCCCATAGGAAGAGAGCAAAAAAAGCTTAGAGACATTTTGCATATAGGTATGCTTTAACTTCCTTCTTCCTCTATTCCAAAGAAGTGGCCCAATCTGCTACAGTAACTTGGTTGTTTGTAATAAGAGAAAAACTGTTAAAAGCAATGAGCAATTCTTTGAAGATGAAATTACATTTTTGTGAGAGTTCTGCACCCACACATTGTGTACAAAGAATCTCCAGTGTCTATGGTTATGAGGGATTTATTGATTATTATAAAAAATCATGATTCAAAAGGAAGGGTATTTTTCAAATATCAATTTAAAAATGACTTCCTCAAAAAAAAAAAAAAAAGTAAAGTATTTATCAGAATGAATTTGTTCTATTCTAAAACTGTTTTAAAGCTGTCTTTATGTAGCGCTACCCTGAGAAGGCGCTTAAGTATCAGTCCCGTACTCTGCCTCTCAACTCCAACAATAGCCTCTGCCCCTCTGGCACACTTGGCAAAAGTGTAAGTGCAAGGACCAATGACACCACACACATTATGATAAAACACAGAAATTATCTTTACTGCAATATTTCTGTGGAAAATGAACAGACAGTAACAGTAATATATTCAAGTAATCAACTGGAGAGCAATAACTGAGATTAAGAGCAATGTAGCTCAATACCAATTTCAGGCTGCTTTCAAAGGATTCCAAACCTGAGAATGTCCCCAAGAGTAAAGGCTCACTTAAATGGCAAAAAAATTACAACAGGACACTTTATATTGGATTGGTAACCTCTACTCACGTTTGGCTCTATGTGTCCAGGCAGGAGGAGAGCAGAAGACTGACTCTCTGTATGTCAAAACTCTCTCTTCTGTCTCCTGATACCACAGGCCCAACGACAAACACTGTATTCAAGTCAATATTTAATGGCTTAGCTTCCCAGATAAACTGTCCTGCACACCCACTGCACATACAGAGCCCTGAGTATGTGTGTGCGGGTCCATATGGCACTAATAGCTTTAGTCCCTTTGAAGAAAGATGAGGCTTTGTATCTTCAGCTAGCCACTCTCGTTGGTGCTCTTAAACTCCTGAATAGCAGAGGTAAACAACATAACTGGCCTAGATTATCAAATAAAGAAATGAAAGATCTTCCTCAGCAAGGTGTAAGAACAATGGTGTCTGTATACAGTGTCTCTGTATCTGGATTACCTGGTGTCCTGCGGCACTACAAGTGTCAGCAAGGTGACTAACAGCAATGATGTCTGTATACAGTGTCCATACAACTCTATCTGTGTGCAGTGTCCCTGTTTCCTGCAAATGGGTAAAAGCCCTTCCACCCAATCCTGCAGTCAAGGCTGTGTCCTGGAACAGATTGGCTCTTCTAGTGGTTCGACTGGCCACCTCACACTAGAACATTTCACCCCGTCAGTGCAGGTGCGTCTGGATATGCACCTGGGATCCCCCTCTCTCTCTGGCTGGATGTCCAGACTGGCTGTGGATACCTGGATCAATGCGGTGGACGAACCTTGGAGGCAGCACCTCTCCCCTCTTTGTTCTCCTAACTCATGTTAACTCTTCTTGTGCAGGCCGCAACTCAGCCTCAGCACTCTCCAACACAGAGCCCCTGCTTGCAGATCCAAGAGAGAGATCTAGGCCTAGACAAGCCTTTTTATATCCTCTACCAGCAGCCTATTCTTTACTCCCAGCAGGCTGGTAGTTGTAGTTCCCCAGCAGTTCAAAAGAGTGTGCCACTTGAGCCCTGGGACTACAATTCCCTGTGTGTTTTGCTGCCAGGTGATAAACACTTTGCTGGTTAGATGTGATGACACAGAATCTTAGCTGGCACTAGAGGGAAACAGTCTCACTGCAATAATGTTGCAGAGTGTCTTCTGATACTGTAGGTAAGATAGCCAGCTCCCTGCTACATTTATATTATATTTTCTGAGTCCATTGTATAGTTGACATAGACTGTGGTTGAGAAGTTAAGCATTATGAGCAAATGAGCCTCTATGCCTTTGCACGGTATTGTCAAGCCTACTTGTAATAAGCCTACATGGGAGGGCAGTACAGTAATCTAATCATATCATGGTCCAATGATAAGGCCAGTGAATCATAGTCCAATGAGCAGACAGGCAACACAAGAAATTGCAACAGTAAATAAATAAATGTGTCATCTTGCTGTCCATAAAATGTAATGTGGTGTCAATCACAAGAAATGCAGAGTGTGATTTAAATAATTTTGGTAGGTTTAGCAATTCAGATACTGTATCTGTAAAGTTAATCTGTTGGGCTGGATCTTCATTCTAATTCCAAATTTCACATCCTACTTTATCAAAAATGGAGGGGAGCATTTGCAAGAAGACTTACTGCAAAAATACTGACTGAATTAACGCGGTAGTAAACCGCAGTTAAAAAAAGAAAACTTCCCCTGCAAGACAATGTCATGATGTGCTAGTTTGCGTCGCATACTAGCACATTATGAGAATTACCTTAAAACGAAGCCCTCCAGCGGTGCACTGTCACTGATGGCAGGGCTTCAAACTTCCCCCAGTCTTCCTTCTGGGTTTGCGGCCTCCGGCTACATGAGTGACCGGGGGTGCAATGATGTCACATGCGCGTGGGAGCCGCTGTTTACGGCACAGACTCTGAAGGTCTGACACGGTATAACGGACCTTCAGAGCACATGCGCCGATGACATCACCGCCTGCATGCAGTGTGAATATCTCCTATACAGTGAAAGATTAGGAGATATTCACAGTACCTACAGGTAAGCCTTATTATAGGCTTACCTGTAGGTACCAGTGGTAAAAATGAGTTTATTACCACTTTAACCACTTCAGCCCCGGAAGGATTTCCCACTTTAGGACCAGAGCACTTTTTGAGATTCGGCACTGCATCGCTTTAACTGACAATTGCGTGGACGTGCGACGTTGCACCCAAAGGAAATTTGCGTCCTTATTTTCCCACAAATAGAGCTTTCTTTTGGTGGTATTTGATCACCACTGCGTCATTTATGATCGCCGCTATAAACAAAAGAAGAGTGACAATTTTGCAAGCAAACCCAAAAGTCTTACTTTTTGCTAAAATACAAATCCCAAAAAAAAAAAAATAAAAAAAACATTTTTTTTCAACGGTTTTGGCCGATTCATATTCTTCCTCATATTTGTGATAAAAAAATTGCAATCGGCGTTTATTGATTGGTTTGCGCAAAAGTGGCCGCATTTATGGATGATGAGAATTCATTTTTGGGGTTTTTATATATTTTTATTTTTTTTACTAGTAATGGCGGCAATCTGCGATTTTTAGCGGTACTGTGATATTGGGGCGGACATGTCGGACCATTTTGAAACTTTTTTGGCACCATTGGCATTTATACAGCGATCAGTGCTATAAAAATGCACTGATTATTGTGTAAATGCTATTGGCAGTGAAGGGGTTAACCTGGAGGGGGCACTCTAAGGGTTAACTGTGTTCCCTGGGCGCGTTCTAACTGTATGGGGGCTGCCCTAGCAGGGGAAGGGGAGTGATCACAGCTTCCATATAGAGGAAGGCTGTGATCACAGCCCTCCCCCCTCTCACAGAATGGAGATCCGTGTTTACATGCACGGACCTCCGTTCTTTCACTCCGGGGGGGGGGGCATCGCGGGTAGCCGGCGGCGATCGAGTCACAGTGAGGGCGCTCACAGTGCACGATCTCGCAGCCGCCGTCATATGACGGCGGTTTGCGATATCGAACCACCTTGTCGCTGTCAACCTGCGGTTGGCGGTCGGCAAGTGGTTAATGTACAACTAAGGGCAACATTTTTTTTTTTTGACAGAGAAGAGAGGGATTAGAACACCTGTCTGTTTTTATTGCTGCCTGTGTCCCCATTAGGGAGATTTACCCTATTTATTTGTCCTATTTACTATAATCATTGAAAGTGAAAAAAAATTCCAAAATTTTGAGTTGTCCCCATAAAAGTAACAGAGGGCAAATCTTCCAATGGGGACACTAGTCCTGGTAACCTGGGGATCTCCAAGGGATTCACTTCATTTTCAGAAATTCCAGAGTCTGATTTCATGCAACAAACATGTATGCAAGGCAGTGGCGGCCCGCCCATAGGGGTGCCCGGGCGCCGCCCCCCCCAAACAAAAAGTCCCCTTTAAAAAAATAAAAGTTTGTTTAAATTAACATAGTGCACTGTGTTCGGGCGCCGGACACAGTGCACTATGGAAAGCGTGACATTGTTGCAACCACATGATTGCAGGCATCTTGCTTCAATGGCAGGGTTTATTCCTGCCTTGAGGCGCTTTGCTCTGCACCTCAAGCCGCCTATTGGCTCCTGGTACTGTCAATCAATCACTGATTGATCTTGGAGGAGCCTCGGTGTCACTTCCAGCCATGGAGACTGGAGAGAAAAGCTGGACTCCAGGCTCCAGGCTCAATCACGCTCACCGCAAGCACTGCCTCTGCATACAAACATCCCGCTGGCCGCATGCCAATCTCTGCACACTTCTGCCTGCCTATTAGATGGGGTTAGTGCAGGACTTGTCCCAAATTCGGGGGGGGGGGGGTGCCGCAATATTCTGCATGGAGCTTTCTATGATATGTACTATGTGCAATACTCTGCATGGAGCCTCCTATGACATGTAATATGTGTAATATTATGCATGGAGCTTCCTATGACATGTAATATGTGCAATATTCTGCAGAAGCTTCCTAAGACATGTCCTATGTGCAATATTCTGCATGGAGCTTTCTATGATATGTACTATGTGCAATATTCTGCATGGAGCTTTCTATGATATGTACTATGTGCAATACTCTGCATGGAGCTTCCTATGACATGTAATATGTGTAATATTCTGCATGTACCTTCCTATGACATGTCCTATGTGCAATACTCTGCATGGAGCTTCCTATGACATGTCCTATGTGCAATATTCTGCATGGTGCTTTCTATGATATGTACTATGTGCGATACTCTGCATGGAGCCTCCTATGACATGTAATATGTGTAATATTCTGCATGGAGCTTCCTATGACATGTAATATGTACAATATTCTGCAGGAGCTTCCTAAGACATGTACTATGTGCAATACTCTGCATGGAGCTTCCTATGACGTACTATGTGCCATACTCTGCATGGAGCTTCCTATGACATGTAATATGTGTAATATTCTGCATGGAGCTACCTATGACATGTACTATGTGCAATATTCTGCATGGAGCTTCCCAAGACATGTCCTATGTGCAATATTCTGCATGGAGCTTCCTATGACATGTACTATGTGCAATATTCTGCATGGAGCTTTCTATGATATGTACTATGTGCAATACCTTGCATGGAGCTTCCTATGACATGTACTATGTGCAATATTCTGCATGGAGGTTCCTATGGCATTTACTATGTGCAATTTTCTGCATGGAGCTTCCTAAGACATGTCCTATGTGCAATACTCTGCATGGATCTTCCTAAGACATGTCCTATGTGCAATACTCTGCATGGAGCTTCCTATGATATGTACTATGGTACAATATTCTGCATGGAGCTTCCTATGGGATTTACTATGTGCAATATTCTGCATGGAGCTTCCTATGATATGTACTATGTGCAATATTCTGCATGGAGCTTTGTATATGTACTATGTGCAATACTCTGCATGGAGCTTCCTATGACATGTAATACTCTGCATGGAGCTTCCTATGACATGTCTTATGTGCAATACTCTGCATGAAGCTTCCTAAGACATGTCCTATGTGTATTATTCTGCATGAAGCTTCCTATGACATGTACTATGTGCAATACTCTGCATGGAGCTTCCTATGACATGTAATATGTGTAATATTCTGCATGGAGCTTCCTTTGACATGCCCTATGTGCAATACTCTGTATGGAGCTTCTTATGACATGTACTGCGTGCAATATTCTGCATGGAGCTTTCTATGATATGTACTATGTGCAATACCTTGCATGGAGCTTCCTATAT